>JAJKFJ010022872.1:0-60302 GCA_027382625.1 Tetmemena sp. SeJ-2015
GAGATCCGGAGGGTTAATCTCAAAAAAGTTGCCAGAAGAAGGGTTTTCTTTTTCGTCCTTTTCTACCCGAAAGTGCAGAGTACCTCAAAGAATCATTGAAATGCAAAACCCGGAAGAAAATTTTTAATAAGGACGAAGACCCAAAAGAAGCAAAGAATAGTTATCAAACGACGAATGGTTTTAAACAACTTCAGAAAATATCCCCACTTCTCTAGTAAGTTTTAAAAAGTTTTAAATGTGTTTGAGAAAAACCCGGCACCGGCAACTACTTAAAAGAAGGGAGAGCAAAAGGGATTTAGACAAAGGAAGCAAAATACAAACACGAGGTGAGGGAAGCGTCTTTTCACTATAAAAAACTTAAGGGGGCGACGAGATGGGACATAGTTGGGGGGGGAGCAGGTTTCGAAGAGAGGGGGGTAGGGCCATCTGGGCCCCCCAACCCGAAGGGGGAGAAAGGAACCTTTAAAATTTTTTTTCCCCCTAAAAAAAAAGGGGGACTTAATCATTAAGTTTAAACTTAAAAAATTTTCTAAAAAATTCAACCTTTCCTTATTCGGGACATAAATTTTTTTTCTTCCTTCTTCCATCTCTTACAACTTCTCCCCATTAAACCCTCCCCTTCCGGGGAAGTTAATTTTATGCATTTAAGTGATAGAGCAGGGAGCTTCTTATAGTGTCCCTTAAATAAGTTAACAAGGGGTGTAAAAAACTCAATGCCGTTGAAAATCTGGCGAGTAAAAGGAAATTAAAACAGGGTGATGTTTCAACTCAGGTTGGGCCCTTTTTCCCCTTTTTTTGTCCCGTGTACCCGAGGTTTTCCCAAAAAGTAGAACGATCTCACCGTCTGTGAAACTTCCCTTCTGAGCTTCTTAAAAGGGAAAGCAACCCCCCCTGCTCTCGCTTTATAGAGGGGAGGAGAAGGACATAAGCTTCTAAAAACCCGGAAAACCCCTGATTCCTGCAATTTAAAGCACTTGTAGTTATTTTAAAAATTTTTACTCGTAAACTTCTTTTGGGTTTTGGGGCTTCTTGGGACCAAAATCTTCTTATGAAGGGGGTTGTGTGTGAAAAACAGGGTTCGTCAGCACAACAAACTTCCCCGGGTAAAAACCCTCTCACAACCTTTTAGGGAGCTAGTCGTAAAATTTTTCAGATTATTATAAATTTTAAAAATGGCTTAGTGAAGTCTATAAAACCGGGGTTTACATCGAAATTTACAGTTTTTTTTAAAGGTTAGGGCCATTTTAACGAAAAGATGTTTGGTTTCAGTCCAAAGGGGAGATCTTGAGATAAGGAAACCCATCTTTTGGAAGTCTTCCGCGCTTTCTTCCAAAAATTGGGAAATGCGCTTAGTGGCGAAGAGTTTTAAAGGGTCAAACAAAAAAATTGATGTGCCCCATCTTAAACTTAAAAAGTGCGATGAGGAAAGTTTCAAAAACCTTTAAAATTTTTTTCATCTGCAAAGGCCCAAAATTTCAAATGCGAGAGTTAGTTTGCCCCGGGGACCTTAAAATTTTTTGGGTGGAATTGTGTTGAGAACCTTTGGGTATTAACCCATGTAAAAGGGGGCCCCACATCCATACCTTTAAAAAGTCAAAATGAAAATGGGGAAAGGGAAAGGATCCAAAAGTAGTTTATTTTTGATAAATTTTGCGTTTGACTTGCAATGATTATAAGTAAATTTAAAAAAGAAATTAAATTTTAACAACTTATTTTCACTTTTATATTAAAATTTGAATTTTTAAAATTTTAAATTATAATTGATACTCTATTTTTTGTTTGTTTAAATTTTCACTCTTTTAATAAATCCAGGAGGAGCAAGCAAAAAAATTGGAAAAGATCAAATAAGTTTAGGAAAAAAAACTTATAGCTTTTGAAGCCAAAGATTCATTTATAAGTTTAAACTTTTTTAAGAATCTAGGGCGATGACTCCCTGTTTAAGAGGGGAGAAAAGAATTTTAGCATAATTTGTATTCAACCAGACTCCAAATATAATTTTTAAAGTTGAAAGAAGATGAGCTAACAATTTAAAAACCAGAAAGTGCATAAAAAGTGAAAAAAGAGGAGGCAACCTAAAGAAAATAAAAAAGACAAGACTTTAAACAGTTAAGACTTGTTCCACAAAGCGAGCTTGATAAATTTTTAATTTTTAAATAGTAACAGTTAAAATATATTGATTGCTTAGACTAATGCTTGAATGCAAGGTGCGATGATGAATCTGCTCGTAGCTCGAAAGTTAGTAAAAGAAATTCTAAAAATGAAAAAAGATCAAGCTTGAGTAAATCCAGAGAAAGAAGAGTCTAAAATATTTAATTGAGTTTAATTAAGAATTATGGGTGTTATATTTTTTAGAAATTTAATTTTCACGTTTACAACTCATTGATTAAAAAATAGTTGATATGTTATCAATTTATTTTCAATATTTTTGCTTTTATACACACATTTTTTTAGAAAATAAATCTTTCTCGATAAGCTTTAATTTATTACGCAAGTACTGCAAAAGAGATTAAATTTAACAGATAATTAAACAAAAAGAGGTCAGATATAGAAATACAGTAAACAGTAGGATTAAAGGGAATTCAGTGCATCTTGTGGTTGAAGATAGGAATCATACTTTTAATAAATCTATCATGTTTTATGTATTATATACAATTAAATTGGTTTTTTGATTTTTAATTAATTTAATAAGTATTTATTTTTATATTTCTTTAATTAATTTATTTAAGTCTCAAATAAAGCGGAAACTTGCGAAAATACACCTAACTCCAAAAATTTAAAGAAAAATTCTTCAGTTCAACTACAGATAAATCATTACAATATATATAGGAAGTTAAATCAATTATAAATTGTAGATTTATATATTAATTTAAACTGAAAGCTTCGAACCAGAGTTTTAACTTTAACCCATTTGGAAGTTTATAAAGATTCCGCTTTTTAGGATATAAAAAATCTCAATCAAAGAAAATATGATTGAGGTAGATAGGTTTAAATTTGATGACAAAAAAAATCTGAGTAAATTTAGATTTAAAATTGATTTGTTAAATGAAGATGTTCACAATATAATTTAATTTCATTGATTTTCTTTTTATATATTGGCTTCCTTATTCATATTCTAAATTAAGTCTATTTTAATCCATTTAATAAAATATTAATGTTAAGGACTGTTTTATTTTAAAATTTAAAGTCTTTTAAATATCTAAAAGCATATCCTTATTTATATATTAAGCGTATTAAATTTTACAATTTAAATTCATTGAATTTATGACTTATACCATAGCATTTTTAAGGTATTTTATATTTTAATCTACACTTTAAATTTTTTAAGGACAATTTTGTATTTTTTAACACTGCATATATTTTTATTTTTTTAGATAAATACTTTCAAAAGCAAGATGATGAGCAGCAATTAAAAAGAGAATGATAAGCTTTTTTGTCTGAAGTATAATACAGAGCAAAGGATGGCCGAGAAATAAGTCTAGGACTCTTAGTTCACTAGTAATGAGGATTTTGAAAAAAGCGAAAATGGCCTTCCTTCCTCTTTTTAGGCAGCTTTAAAAACAATGATCAAATTAAAGAAGGCCAAAAAACATTTTATTTTTACTATAATTGGCTATTCAATTTAACATAATAAATAAGCAGATAGTACCAAAATTAAAAGTAATGGTAGCCTATCGTAGTCTAGAAAAATTTAAGACGAAAAAAATTTTAAACTATAAAGTTAGGGGTCTTGTTTAAATCATTTCAAACTTAATTATAATTTAGGAATTAAAAAAATAATTTAATTGAAAAAATTAAGACGTTTCCAAAGGGAAGAAAAATTTTAAAAAAACAATTTCTATAAATTGAGATTCGTTTTGTTTTAAATATTTTAAACTAATGAACTTAATATTTTAAATCGATATATCAAATAATATATTACCCAAGTTTGCGATTTGATGATTGATTCATAGAGCCCTGATAGAGGCAGTGATCTAGAAGAGCCTATTTCATCTCAAAGTTCGAAAACCTATAAATATAATGATCTGAGTGTCTTTTGCAATCCCACTGTTTATTTCATTTTAATTGTGCCTAATTTTATGTCAGCTTGGTGAGAGATGATTCTGGAAAAATTATCAAAGTTCAATTAAATTTATTTCTTTTTGTAAAGATAATAAATGCAACTATAAATAGTATAAAATGCGATATAAAAATGATTTAATAGTTCGTACCAAGAGTCAATTTTTCCAAATTTAAAATACTAAATAGCACATTGATAATAGAACCATAATATTTTGTTATACCATTAATTTATTAAATATTTAAATTATTGATGATTAATTTTAAAAAAAAAAATTTAATGCGGAGTTTTTTTTTTTCTTCCTTGTGGATAAGGCTATCAATTTTTCTTTTTATATTCCTTTTTAAATATTGCTCCATTTTAAAATTATTTTACATTGTTTATTTAAAATGCTTTTTTGCAATTGTTTATAAGGAATGCATTTTCTATTTTTAAATTCATCATAAAACTAGGTAGATCATTTTAATTTAAAAATAATTAATTCATTAATTTAATATTGCATATTTGAATTAAGGCTCTAATTTAAATTAAAATTCGCCCCTTATGAGGAAGGGTTGAGAAAATAAGATTATTTAACAGGAGTAGAAGGAATCTAACAGTTCTTGAATTTCAATGATAAGCTTATCGGCTAAGCCAGCATTTAACAAGACTTTGAGATCAACGCACTTATCAAATAAAACAATTTTCATAATTAGCAACCCATTCCTCATCTGGATTTAATTTTATTTTTAACTAAGAGAGAAAATTTAAAAATATAATTATTGCATTTGGTGGATTAGATGTAGGAAAATAAAAGCGTCAGCTAACCAAATAATTGCCTGTTTGAAACTGAGGAATGCGACCTCGCGCAAAATGATATACTACAAGAGTACGACTCAATTTTAGAGATAGGATAAGACAGGCAGCAGAAAACTTAAAGTATTAACAATTCTCGCTAATTAAATATGTCAATAGAGGACAAGATTCTTAGCAAAATCTTTTAAATGTATTTTCAAATAATTTCTTATAATTTCTAAATCCATATAAGTTAGAAAATCGATTAAAGTAAATTATTAAGCTTAAGAAATAAGAGAAGAACTCCTAATTGAAGGAGCGTATATAATTATAAGAAATATATTTATCTTAATTTAAAATAATAGCAAGCCTATATTAAGGTATTGATATAAATAGATAAAGCTTATAATTTCTTTAGAATATTTTGGATCTAAATTATTTTATCATTTCTAATCATCATTCTTATACTATTCTTATCTATGTTATTCTTTTATTAAAATTTTTCTAAATTTTTAAGGTTGAAAGTTCATTTTGAAGCTAACTGATTTATTAATTTATGAATGGAAGTTTGAATATTCAATTTCTTAATTTAAGTTCATAAAAGAAGCTGTCACTTAGTAATATACTATATTTAATAAAGATTATTTGCATTAAAATGAAACGCCAATATCTCTAGTCAGAGAATCCTTCCTGCGAAGAGTACTCTGAAGTCGATTAAGATAATTATCAGGAAATTGACTCTCCTAAAATTTCAAAACCTAATTTAAAAAGACACTGTCAAGGATTCTCAAATCATGTACTGCTGAATAGTTAATCATAAAGAAATGATGAGAAAGAATAATTGAAACTATTCGCAATTGAAGCAAATCTAAATTTACTAAAGTAATAAAATAACTTTTCCCTACCCAAAGAGGAAATCTGCTTCTCTAAGAGACCTAAAATTTAAACTGTCTATACGAAAGTTGACTCTAAGGTTTAGGAGTGTAGTTAATTTAAAAATAAATTTGCAAAGGCAAATCTTTCTAAACTCAAACCCCGCTATTTTATGAAACTTAAGAAACTGAAAAATACAATAGGGGAATATGTAGGCAATAAGTATGTTAGAAGGGAGTCAAATGCTATTATTGAGTATAGTAAAAATACTTAATAGCAAGAGCGCATAACATATAGCAATAATAAGAACACAGAGGAAGAAGCTATTAAAAAAGACCTATTTGAATTTTTGATGAAAGCTTGTGAAAAAGATGAAGATGAGGAAGAAGAAAAAGAAAGCAACGATATTTTCTCTTAAAAAGATCATCTCTCTACCTAATCAAGTGAAAAGAGTTAGGAAGAGAAAAAGAACCCAATTTTAAAAGAGTAAGCACAAAATTAATAGCAAGGACATAGATCTTCATTCCATGCCTATTCTGATATAGATTCAGATGATGAAGAACATGTCAGGTATGAAGTTTTTAAAGATTAAGATGTATTCGGACCTGACCATTTGAGTGAAATGGCTGAAGCATTAAAAGAGGTAAGTAATATTTATGTTTCTTAATAAATTTTATAGATTTAAACGAATGAAGACGACGAAGATGTAGAGAGCAATTCAGAATTAGTTGAACAAGGAATAAATAATTGTCGCGTGGATTTGGGAAACTTCATATCTCAGCTAACCAATGGCTGGTCTTAAAGCCATGATTTCTTTTACCAAAGAGCGACTGAGGAAGAAAGGTAATTATTCGAACAAGTGAAGATTCTCAATTAGAGGAACAGTGGCTAATCAGAAGATAATGATGAATGCCAAATTACGGGAGTAGGAAATGACAGCTTTGATAAATACGTTGAGGAAGGGAATTGCGAGTTTCTATATTAGGCATAATCTGGACTTAAAATAAGGCCAGTATTTGCATCGAACTATAGACGATTTTTCAATTTAGGAGATTTAAAATTTTATCACTCTAACAGAAGCGAATATGAAAACCGATCTAGATCCAATTCAATAGTTGATCTCGTATCTCTCAGCGGAGACGATGAAGATGAATGAGTTTATAAAGAGCAAAAAATATATATTTTAGAGCAAGATAGCTTCATTTATTTAAGTAAAAAATAATAAGTATATAACACACCTCTTTATGTAATTAAATTAGAGAATTTTATCTCAAATGCTAACTTGTTTCCTTTTATTTTTATTGGACAGTAATTTACTAGAATCAATAACATCCACGATATTTTTCCTAACGATAATCTATTTTTCTATTTTTGAATATGAGCTTTTAGAGCAGTTAAGATCTTATTCTTGAATGGAAATTAAGTTGGACTTATTGTTGTTGTCGTTCATTAAAAAATCATTTTTAATATCTGCTCTTAAATCGATATCTAGTGAGTATATTCCCTCCTCACCTATAGAGAAAATAAAAAATGTTAATGCTAATAAAATATTATCTGAAGAAAGTGTCCTTTAATAAATATTATCACTGTGCTTTAAAAAAATTATTCCTCGTGGATGGTCTAAATTCCCTAATCACTCTGACTCTTTATACTTTTTGGGCTTGCCCTTTGACAGTTTTCTTGGATTCTTATGCTCATAGATAGACTCTCTTCCAGCTCGACCTCATTTTGCTAAAATTTACTCTTCTGAAATATTTTCTTCTTTCTATATAAATAAGTACATTTTGATGTTTGTTTTTAAATACGGAATAATTCTAGTGGAGCCAACACGTATCATTTTATCATCATTCATATTTTGAAGGTAATCATTATCTGCTGAAATAGATTATGACTCCTTCTTTATAAAAGTATGAAAATAAATTATTCTAACGCATTTTTTATCATATAAAAATTCTTAAGTGGAAATAATGTTTGAGATTTCAGGGTGTTTTCAGTACTCTGCATCCCTACTACTTGGAAAACTTCAGATTACGAAATACTTAAATAAAATTTTTTAAATATTCTTAGTAAAACTTGACTATTTACTTTTTCGATTTTCCTTAATTTCTGTAGACAATCTGCAAAAATAAAAAATGATAAATGCTTTAAGACTTTGCTTGATGCTTCTTCTTTCTCGATTCTCTACTTATATTTAAAATTTAATCAAAGAATAAATTATTTTAAGCTTGAGTCAGGAGTAAATATTTCTAATTTAATGCTCTAATGAATAAAGTAAGGTGAACCACTTTCTCTAAATCATTACTTTTCAAATCAAAGATTTCCCTTCCTTAGTAATGGCTTCGATTTAAAATATAAGCATTATCTTAAATAGATCGATTCCCTTTCTTACTTTACTTCTAGATTAGGATTACTTCCTTCTAAATGTGATTTTAATGTCCAGTAATTTAAAGGAGCTGCATAGACCTCTAGCTTTTTCTATGAGCCTCTCTCTTTCTAGGCATGGAATAATCAATAAAAGTTATTAATTATGCAGATAATAATCAGATTTTAGTGGCTTAATGTTTTCTTCACGGTAATTAAGTTTTGAAGATAAGATATTGATTAAACACATAATGAATAAGATTAACTTGATTTCTCTAGAGATAAACTTCCAGCTCCTTTGGCTTTTTATTAACTTTTACTTAATGGAGACTTAGATTCTACCTATCTGTACTTCTGATCCTCAATTAGATAGAGATGTTAAATATTCATGCAAAAATCAAGTTTTAATGTTATTTAAATAGATAGTTGTGATTTTCTTCTCTTTATAGTTGAATTGCACTATATCCTTTTGCAGATGGCTTAAGAAAATGTTAGCTCTCACTCCTCTTTTAATCTATTATGTGTTTCCTTTGCTTATATTAGATTTGTTCGCCCTAGAAAAAATAATTTTAAGATTTGAAATATTAATTTTACTTGGTTGCTGCTGATTGTAGATTAGAACGGCTTAACTTGGGAGCTGGATGCTTAGAGCAAAGAAGCATTTAGCCTCCCAGTCATTAAATTTTGAGTTATCAGTCTTTCCGACTTTCGAACATCATAAAAACCATATTAACTATAATAGAACTAAAAGGAGATAGAAAATAAATTGCATCAACGCTTCTTTCAGGATTTGCTCTCTTGGATGCTCCTCTTTCTGGAGGACATTTGCTTTAGCAATTTATTCTTGAATTAGTCTAGAAGAAGTAATGAGTCTCGTTATACGCATTTAATATTCTTACTTGCTGAAGATAATACTTTGCAATTTGTCAAAAATAAGGATAAAAACTATGATTTGTAATGAAAAATAATTAAAAGCAATGAATCTATCATTTTATGACTTCATGAGACTCCATCTTTCTCTAAAGCAGCTCATGAACTCATCTTCGAGGCATTCTTATGCAGTAGGCCTTTTTTCTGGATTCTTGCTTAACATTTTTGAGAGTAATTCTAAATTCTCTAATGGCAGACAAGCTTGAGCTAATTAAATAAAAATTAAAATTCTATGTCCTTCTTCACATCACAGTTCTTAAATTAATATAATTTTAAATAAATTAAATTCTTGTATATTTCTTTTAAGTAGCATTAAAAAATATTAAACTTGAGTATAATTTTTATAAATTCAATTTAAGATAATTGTTCTTGTTTAGATTTAACACGAGCATGAAATCTTTTCCCTTAAACAGCTGTAATCCAGTAAGCAAATTAAATTTATTGAATACTAGCTTAAAATAGAGCATAGAATATGAAAAATTATTATAAATTGTAGAGTACCACGCCAGCACTGAATATGTCTGACTTAAAGGTTGCTCTTTCACCTCTCAATACCTCAGGAGCAGTGTAGCCTGGAGTCCCGCATTTATGTGAAGAACTGATGTAGTCCTGGCCAAACATGCAATTCCAAAATCTGAAATCTTAATTTCCAACCCTAAATAGTCCGATTTACTAGAATCTTCATAAAATAATTATTGTTTACACATTTTATAGAATATTGTCGGGCTTAATATCTCTGTGTATAAATCCTCTCTTGTGAATAAAATCCAGGCCACAAAGCAGTTGGAACATTATTTCGCGGGTGTCTAGATTGCCTAAGCCCTTCTTATTTTTATGTAATTCCTTTAAATTTCCATCTTCACAAAGTTCCATCCCCAATCTGAAGACTCGATCTCCCTCCATTATAAATAATTTTAAAATTGGTTTTTTTAAAAAAAAATATAAGATAAAAAAGTAAAAATTTTTTATTAAATAATATTTTATTAATCAAAATCAAATAATATTTTAATTTTGTTTTTCCATTAAAATTGTTTTCGCTTTTGGAGAAATCATTTGGGCTTTTGGATCTAGATGAGTTCACAGCAGCAACAGGTGACCTCGATTGCTTTTTTGAAAAATTTGAGTGAGATAGCACTCTTTCAATTGCAGGACACCTTTGCCTCCTTTGAGCTCCTGCTAAATTTTCACTTACAAAGTTTAATTTAAAAAAAATTATTTTTCACTTCGGGCCCTGATCTTTGTATTTAAAACCCTTTCCCAAAAAATTTTAAAATTTAAAAATTAAAAGTTATTGGAGTTTAAAAATAGAAAAATTTTATTTTTAAATTTTATAAAGAAAAAGTCATTGAAAAATTTTAAAGACTTTCTTTTCCAAGAAGAGGAAATTAATTTAAAAGTAATTTGAATATAAATTATAAAATTTATAAATTAATTCATTTCTAATTCTTTAAAAAATATTCAAAGGAATTTTAAAGTTAAATTTTGGGTGAATGCAAATTTAAAATTTTTAAAATTAATTGCATTATTTTAAATTTCAAATAGAGATAAGATTTGACAGCAAATTTATTTTTCTTTAGCCTAGGGTTGAGGGAATAGTATAAATATGAAAGATAAATTATTTTAAAAGTATAAATCAACCAAGGCTTACGACCCTCGCCCTAAATTCCTAATCCTAAGATACTTTGAGTCTTGTATTAATTTATCTTCTCAATCATTTTTAAAAGGAAAGTATTTCATTTCCATGAAATTATAAAATAAGAGTCTAGAGTTGGATAGACTAAAAAAGAGTGTTCCATTATTGCAATCTTAAGTTCATGTTTGATCCATTTCATCTTAAATAAATATAATTGTTTTAATTAATTCATCAGCTACTATGTTTAATTCAAATTCAATAAAATATTATTTTTACAAATTTATGGTAAGCAAGTAAACTTAAAATTGCATTGAATTTAAGTATTTGAATGAAGTAATTGCTTTCTGGAGTCTCAAAAAGCTAAATTATTTCTAAAAAAAAAGCTGAAATTTGATTTACCCTTAGGATATATTTTGGCAGGGATCTTAGACTGGGGCAAATACCTTTACGAAAAGCTTTTACAAATGAATCCATCGAATGAAATAAATAATTTTATTAAGACTTACAATTATTTATATGACAACCTTGCGAGATGAATTTTGCCTCTGAGTGCCTTATGCTCCAGTATCGATGTCCATCTATTGGTAAGCCCTTAGTATGATAAATTTAATTGATTAAAGAAATTATTAGAATCTATTACAAACGTTATTAAAATTAATTTAAATAGCTCCAATATTTTATGTCCTATATTGAATGATGTAGCTCCCAAAGCAGGATAGATGTACATCATTTTGGCAGGAAAATATTTAAGTCTTAAGGTCTAAAATTTTGCCATCTCACTCGAAGAAAACTGTACACGCCCTGTATTCCAAGTTATTATAGTTAATACCCAATTACCTAAGATAATTATCTAAAATATTTTTTAATTTTTTCTTGTGTATAAGATAATCAGGCTCTTCCTTCAATAAAAATGTCATTTTACTCTCTCTTTGCTTTTATTTTGAATATTTTTGCTTATTTTATTTATCTAGTTATTTTATAGACCCGAGTTATGAGTTGGAGCTAGTTTTATTGAATAATCTTCGAAAAGAGTGTTTATAAATTAGATTGTTTAGGGACTGGTGATGAATGCTTATAAAGTAGCTCTAATTATAATTATTATTGGCCTGAGAGCACTCAATTTATTAAAGTATGTTAAATATAAGATTTATAAAAATAATATGGGACGATAGGTAAATTAATAATTCTTATCTTTAAATTTTGAATTCATAATATTCATATTTATATTTATTTGTTTTAAAGTGAAGCCAATAATTATCAGATTAGGAACTAGCCTATTATTTAATTTAAATTATTTGTGGCTAAGTTATTTCAGGTTCACTGTTTTAAATTAATAGTCACCTTTTTCATTTGCACAAACGCGCTCTCTCTTTCTTAAGATTGAGTATAATTTTGATTTTTCAGGGAAATTTAACTCCTTTTCTATGCCTCAACTCTTGTTGATTATTCTTAATCTCTGCAAGTAGAAATGATAATGCAACAAATAGAGGGGGAGAGAGAGAAGTTTTAGGAATGTAATGAGGTATGAAATCGAGAAAAGAGGTGCATTAGTTTCTGTTACTCTCACTATTCCTATTATAGAATAAAAAAATGATTATTTATTTGTTAATTATGAACAATCATATTCTGCAAATTTAGTGTCGATAGAATATTTAAACCTAATGCCTATCTAATTATAAATAACTCAAATTTTAAATCCTATACTCACACTAAAGGTATATAGTTTTCACAAAGCAAAAGAAAAAATATAAAATTAAAAACATATTTTTAAAATGAATACTTCATTTAATTAAGTTGAGAATTTAATTAAATTCGAAGATTTGTTTTTGAAAATTTTGGGAGTGTCGCAACTCTTCGACTGTTGTTATAATTGTTTTGACTCTTATCTGTTTCTAAGCTATTTAAAAAAGATAAATAGAGTTTAATCTTTGAGCATTTGCAAAGCTTTGTATATGTATATGATGATTCTTTCATCATAAATGTTTTTTTTTTAATTTAGGAATGCTTTATATCTAGAACGCTTAATGATGAATAGTATTTAGTGTTTTTCTTGCTCTTCATGTCATGCAAAATATATATAAATTCAGATTCTATTACTCAATTCATTATTTCCATATGAATTAATAACTTAATTCAATAGTCATTTAAATCTTTAGCTTTAATAAGATGTGAACCTTTATAGTATTATAAATGGAGGACAATCTAATCAACCTCTAAGAACTATCATAAATTACAAATAAAGACTAGATTTATAAATTTCAGATCTCTCTTTAAGAATTAAAATAGGTTATCCACCTACGAGGTGATTTTTATAATGAAAATAGAAAAATAATTGAACTTTTTAATATAACTAAGAATTCATTTATGGATTCAAAAATTCTAATCTTTCATTTTATAGCTTCCTTAAAATGATGTTATCATTACCTGCAATTCAAAATATAAATACAGATAAGAAATAAAACAAAATTTTCTATTTTCCTTTCTCAAAATTTACCAAACATACCTCAGCTATTAAATAAATAAATTCAATTTTTTTAGAAAAAATCAGAAGTGAGTTTTAATTACTTTGTTCAAAAATAATTTAATTTATTTTAGCATTTACCAATTAGTAATGATAAAAAAAAATACTTATGATTAAAAAAAGCTTTTTTTTTCCCTAAATAAAAGTAGTCAATTCTGATAAAAATTTACCAATAGAGGCGGAATTCCCAAATAAATTTAATCAAAATATAATCATCTCAAATAGTAGCAGCAGCTGTTCAACTCATGGGCTCTTTAAATTTTTAACTTCACTAAACCAAACTTTCTATTTTAAATGCTCTTCATCCTGGTTCACTTGAGCTACTTCTTAATTTGAATTATTATCGTCGCTCAATTGTGGTTGCTGCTGTGGAACTGGAATGACTCCCTAACTTTCTAGATACCTTTTCATTCTTGGATCTTGAGACAGAAACAAAAAATTTTTTGTAAAAACACATCAATAAAAATTTAAGTAAAACTCCACAAATGGGTTGGGTGTGTCCTTAGAAATAGAGAGGTTTAGATTGCTAAGGGCCACTGTTTTCATCCTATCCTTGTTGTGCTTCACCAAAGCTGGTCTGTAGCCTTTATTCTTGGGCTCCTACCTCTTCATTACAAGGTCTGGCAAGAAGGGATCCACTAGCTTTCCATAGAGAATGCTGAATAGTAGCCAGTGATAGTCCACAACCAATTTCTCAGGCATCTTCTCCACACTCATATTGAAATCATTGCTCTCATCCAAGCACTCAAGTTTCTCCTTTATCAGAATAATAAAGTAGCACTATAAGATTGCTAATGATTTATTCTCTTTATCTTATTATACTCTGCGGTTTTATGCCCTTTACCCAAGGAAACGACCCTTTATATTTGAAGTGTGGGCTCTATCTTATTCTCTTCAAAGGGGTCTTCATCAAAATTAGTTTAAGGGGGTACTTTGTAGCGCTGATTTGACTGCTTGAGCATGACTCCTCCACAAGTTTGTATGAAGGACTTGATTTAAAGGCTCTCCTCCAAATTAAAGTTGGCACTCAAGATCTCAAAGTGAAGTCCCTTGAGCAAGGAAGTGGTGTCGTTCATTTTGCGCATGTACTACTCAAATGAATGCTCTCTCAGTGTGATGCTTTCGCTGCTCAAGAGCTACTCAATCCACTCGTAACTCACGATCGGCACCTAATAGACAAATTTAGAAATTTAGAAGCGCATATAAGTTTAAATGAAGAAGAAGTACTTACATTGTTGATCAAGGCATGGAGCACTTTCATAATATAGTATTTGAATTAGAACTAATTTAAACTTTGCTTGTGAGAGGAAGTACTTTGTGAGATTGAACAACCAAAACAGAAATTCATTTACAGTAAAACAAGAATACTAAAATTCTGAAGAGGTTTCCTAATTCTGAATTAATAAGAAAATCTCATTCTTACTTAGATCCCATGAACCTGGAATTTAAATGATCCCCAACTTCCTTTTCTCATGATAAGTATCCCACTTTTGATTAGCAGACTTCACACTCTAGCGCTTCTCTTTTATCTAAATGCGGAGTTAACTCCTCTCTTGCACTTGGCGAGGTTCCTATCTGCCCACCTACATAAACTTCTCCTCCTTTTAGATGACTCTGAAATGCTTGCCAGACTTCTTGGCAAACTCATTTACCATCACCTAATTAAGTAAGGACTACTTTAAATAATTGGTGAATGTTGTTGAGTGTAACCTAATGGTTGAGAGGGATCCTGGAAAGATAGAGGTCTATGAAGGGGAAATCATCGCTGAATCTGTAAGTCTTGGCCTAAATAGCTTTCACCTCTTGCTAGTACATCCTTCTGTGTACCGAGGACATATCAAACTCTTGAGCTGGTGCGGCCTTTTACTGATCGTTCCTCTTTTTCAACTTGTTAGCCTTCTATTGTTGTTGGATAGTTATTCTCAAATATTTACATCTTTCTTTATTTTAAAATCCTAATTTTTAATTCATATTGTCTTTAATTTTAATTACTTATTTAAAAATGGAACACGAAGGATAAGTGAATGCATAAGTTCTCATTTTTCCATTCTTGAAATTTTATGAATACTTGAAAATTTGTAAAATTGATAACAAAAAAAGAGTGGAAAGAATCTCTAATTAAAGGATATAATCCAATTTTTCATTTTAATTTCAAGACTAACTTTTTTTGAATTTTTTTGAGCAATTATAAATTTATAATCTTTCATATTCTAAAATAGATTTTGAAGAGTAAAAGAAATAAGTATGCCGATTTTAAGTTATTGACGCCTTGTTCTCTTCAAGGACATCTTCAAAAATGTGATCAAGTTCACCATTCAAACCTCTTCTTCTCTTCTTATTAATTCTTGTACCCACAGATTAATCAAGAAATAGCTATCAATTATTTTACTTTGGATTTATCCTCAGTCAAAATTAATACTTATTATTTAAATTGAAGTCTATTTGCTGGCTTCCTCAACAGCAGGTCTCTCTTTGATCTCCTCAAGTTTCTAGGTTTTGTTTCTCTGAGAGGTCTTGGCTTACTTCTTCATGTTACTTTACTTATTTGCGTCGCTTGCAACCTGCTCATTTGAGTTGCTTCTATCTTTAAATAAATATTTTGCACATATACAGAGTTATCTATATTGTTAGAATGTATTAAAAAAGGAAGTTAACAGAAAAGGCAATTTGGACCGAAATATAAAGATTGAATTGTTATTGCTGGTGAGCAGGATACCTCGAAAGACTTTAATATTACTTAACTCTTCAGAAAGTGTTGTGAATACGTAACATAGGGGTACTTAGATTTTGGTGAACTCAGAGAAGTGCAAAAGAATGGCAGTTCTCGTTTTGGAGCTTAATCAGCAAGAAATTAGCACTCCTTCTTTTCTGGTTGAGTGCGCAAAATAAATAATAATAGCAGTTTAAAACTTTTATAATAATTGCTTTAAAAATTGTTAAAAGTTTATGAATATCCAAGCTGATGCCTCTGGCTGTAAATCTTGTTTGGACTCGACGATTATCTATTTTTAAAATCATCTTTCTATAAGGGGATGCCTAAAACCCTATTATCTTTAAGTCTGATCAGTAGGCACGTCTTGTTTTTTGGCTATACTCGATGAGCTTATTTAAGCTTCACCCAGCATAGGAAAATGATTTCGGATAAGAGAAGATGGGAGATATAGCATGACCAAGTCCACTTTCACTTTTGATGTTTTCCTGTATCATTCAGTAAGGAGAGACATGTCACGTACTAAGAATAGTGCCAGCAAAATCCTTTTGTAAGATACACACGGGTTTCAATTTATGTACTTAGTAGCAATAATTCCTTATAAATTCTTAATTCTTATATCGTTAGAAGTGACGTTTAAGAAAGTGGTAGCTGATTTATAGCCTGCTTTGTATCGATCTCCTCTGGATCTTCCTGGCAGCCTAGAGTTTGCGAAAGCATTTTGATTTGCTTACTAGATTCTCAAGTTCATTTTGAAAATACGACACTCATCTAATACATCATTAATCATCCTCTCACTACTTGTACTAGATGTATTGAATTATCCCATTAAAATACTATAATTTAAAAAAGATGCATCTCTTTATGATCCAATCTTTTGCAAGGTCTTAGCTCTCTTCTTCTCAGAAGCCTTTGCGGAAGAGTTCTTCATTTCCATTTCATCCTCACTCACTCGACTCAACTGATTAGCATCCTTAGATTTCGCTCTCTGCTCAAGAAGTTTCATCTTCGCAGCCAAAGGATCAAAGCGAGGGAACCTATCAGGGATCTAAGTCAAGAGGCAACTATTCTAGTGCACGCCTTTGAACAAGTCAAGTAACTTTTCAAATTTCTTGATCTCTTTCTTCTCCTGCCTGTGTGTGAACTCTAGCTTGCACTCATTATAATTGGTAACAAAATTTAAATGAGTACACTCAGAGCAGCGAGGGTTCTTTCCCGCCATCTTTTAGCTGCCTATCTGTCTGTTGAGGCAGTCCTTACAAAAAGCGTGACCACAGAACAAGAACTGAGGCCTAGAGTACATGTTCTTGCAGATGGGACACTTCAACTCATCGCGAATCTCCATACTTAACTTTAAATGTCTTAACACATTGAATTATAATCTTCTCATAGACATCTTAGGGAATATAGACGCCAGAGCGATCAGCAGGCATTGAACTTCTTTGGCTTTGTTACTCAGGAGACTATGGCCCTAAGATTTCTTCTATACGCATGGATTATGTAGCAGGCTGACTCTTTCTCTCTTCATCTGCAAGAGACTGTCTCTTGCTGCGTGGCTCAGAAATGTTAGGAGCAGGTTAATCACCCATGTAGATGTTATTATTGATGAAAATCTCCGCTTCTACATTGAGATTTCGATAACTTACGACTCCATTCTGATTAGAGGTATCGATCTAGCAATTGCCGCTCTCATCAATGTTACTTGAAACTCTGATTTTGAAGCCCTCAGCCTCTCCAGGCTTTCCAAGGATTTTCATGACCTCAGAGGTGTTGCGCGCATTTTAATTTTAAAAGAGAAAGAGATTTAACTTAATTTTAGAAGTTAGCAATTTGATTAGGCGAACTAGGTTAGAAGTTGCTCTAAAGTGCGGGACTCTTTGTCTGACTAACATCCATATCCTCATCGTCATCATCAAAGGCGCTTCTCTCAATCTCACTCTCATCTTATAGTCATAATTAAAAATCTAAATTAAAAAAGAAAACTCATTGATCATTTACTCTATAATTTCATTATCAAATTTACAGAATTATTTAAATCAAAAGATTAATCTATACCTAACATCTATTTTATAAAATACTATGATATCGAATTAAATTGTATACTCATTCAGTGTCCAGAATTTTATTTTATATCATCTTAATTAGGACTTTCCTAATGAAATGATAAATTAAGCCTATCACTTTGCACTTTTTATACCTTTATTAAGTTTTATTTAAAGTAAAATGGATAAATAATTTATTTAGATTTAGCATCTTGTCGAATAGGAGATTAAGGGGTTGCTTATGAAAAAAGAGACAAGTTGCCAAGAGCTTATTCTATGGCGGAAGATTCGACAGTTGATTAGTTCTGGTGTAGCTGAACGATCTCACTTAAGTTCTAAGGAGTAGGCTTCATCCCTCTGGTCAAGTTAAGAGCTATATCAAGGCTATGATTATAGATTAAAATTAAAGAAGGAGTTAAATTTTAAAGACCTTAGTCCATAGCCTTGACATAATTCTCTTAAGCTTGATCAAGAGCCTTCTTCAAGGCGTTTATTGTTGCAAGAGCGATAATCCTTGACTACTCTCGGCTGTTTGCTTCATCACAAGAAGGCATGCTGAAATTAAATTAATCTAAAAGCCAAAAGATCGACTTACTATATTTTTTTAGTTGAAATGATTATCCTTCAAAGGAATAGTGTGGTTAAGGAGTTCCACTGCAGCCTGCTTTTCCTCCTCTTGTGGCTTTATTTGAGATACTTAAGGTTGAAAGTTAGCCTGTTGGAAGGCCTTTTCTGATCCTTATCCGTAATTTGGTTCTGTGCGATTCTTATCGAATGTCATCACAGGCTTGAACGCAGATCCATTTGAACTCCCAATCTTGAACTACTGCTAGTTTTAGTTAAATCTGTAAGAGTTTACTTCACTTTAGTTTTTGTTGTTCAATAAGTTTTCTCTTCTCTGAGTGCGTTCTTCTTGCTACGACTTTAGGTTCAGAGAACTCTAACTCGTAGTGCAATTTAGTTGAGGCTGGTTTGTCTGCATTTCAAATTTAATTTAATAATTCTGGTAAAATTTTATGGTTAACTCTCTATCACTCACACTTTAATCTTTTACTAATCTTAATTCAAATTCAAATTTAAATTCCCTCTCCCACACTCATTTTTTCACTAACAATTCTATTCTAGATTAGAAGTGCATTAAATTTGCTGAATAAAATAAGTGAATGGGATAGATAATGATAATAACAATTAGGGGAATTAAAGGGCCCCGGCATATATAAGATAGGTTAATATGTCACGGCCATAGCCGTGACGTCGTCTACTACCAGCTGAATAGGGATATTAAACACGTGGCACCCCGCCACCTCACACTCTGAGCAGAAGCCCACGGCTTATGCATACCGTCCAAAAAAGCCTAACCTAGATGACTAGAAGGAGAAAAAAATGCAAGTAGCTTCGGGCCGGGAGCAAGCTGCTCCGCAGCGCTGGCCTCGCTGTCCAGCTGCATTACTGAGTGTTTGCCCATAGATCTCGCCCCTCCACGCCTAACAGGATTAGGAGGGTGAGTGTGATACCACTCACCTTTGATTATCTCTCCAGTGAGCTGCTACGACTACCTTCCCCAAAGCTTCAGCTGCCATTATCCCCTGCCTCTTTTAAGCACTCACTAACCAGCCAACGAAGTACCAAACCAGAGAGCCTTCAGGGAAAGGGCGACCGCCGGTCGTGTGTGTCCTGAATTTTAAGCTTCTAATTTAATACTATGGAATAGATAGATAAATACATGCAAGTGCTACTATTACTTTTCACACTTATTAAAGGAGTTTATAAAATTTGCCGGTATTAAATTATTCATCATTCGCACATTAAATTGAGAATATAAATTAATTGCCAAGGTATGATTATAACTTACATTTAGAGTGGTAAGGATGGACAGTAAGTTTATATTATTACTCTCATCATTATATATTAATTAAGTAAATAATTTAATAAATAAGCTTACTCCTCTCACTTGTCAAGCTCAGCACTTTAATAACTACAAGTCTATTCCCAAAATTTTAATCATTGAGGAAAAATATTTATGAACATTTATGGAAATTCATCAATGAAAACTTCTTTGTCTTACAAAAAGTCAGTTTAAGATGAGATAGGAATGTATATTTTTTTAACATAAAATTTTAGCATTATATAATGCAATTTGTTCATACCTATCTTTTAATTCATGAATATAAACTTAAAATTAGAAGTCCTAATTTATAGTTAAGAGGATCTAATTTAATTCTTTTTAAATTCATCATCTTTCTTTTTATGGTTATTAAAGAAAAGATGAGAACTCCTTTTTTATAAATATTTTAGCTTATAAAATTAAATTCTCTTTTTTAATTGATTGATTCGTGAGATATTAATCAAAGTTAAAATTATGAACGATCCTCTAGTAAATATTTATATTTCCCCATGAGGAGTCTTGGACCCCGAGCTTTTTAATGATGAGAGAGGTAGAACTGGACCTGACTAGTAGCCCATTCGACCTGGAGAGAGGACAATCTCCTAGCCAGCCCTTTATTGACTTATACATCATATAAATGATTCACACACTTTTTTATTTCTAACTTAGAGTTTAAAAATATCGAACCTGCATAAAAAGAATAATTACTCATTATATTTATCATTTACACTTAAATAATATTTTTAAGAAGGCTCGAAAGAACAGACAATTGAGAAGGTAAAAACCAGCAACTATCATATAGCATCATGAGTGGAAGATGGAGCTCAAAATGACTTGACCAGTCGCCGCCCCTCTACTTAGTTTAAAAATTAATCTTTCCCACAAACATAAGCTATCATAAGCTTATATTAGAATTTCATGCTCAATTATATTTAAACATAACATCCCACCGTCTAGAATTTAAATTTACACTAGCAAAACATATCTGACATAGCAAATTATTGCTAAGATAAAAATTATTCAATTAAAATTCTTTGGTACCACCTGCCAGGAAAAAAAGTTGGCTTAATTTAGAGTTTTAGAATAAGCAACTTGAATCACAATTTACATAATACTTCTTCTCTACTTTAATAGAAAATTCATAGTGAAATTCGTTTTTTATTCTCTCGAACAGAGCCTTTGAGAAGGGTCTTTTTAGTAGCTACTATATTGGTAAATGGGTACGGATTAGTGAACATAGCTCTGCAGAGTAAATTGAATAATTTAGAACTCACCCACTATTTCCATTTCCCCAATACTCTTTCTCGCTTTCTGCATCGATAATAAAAATCCACCTGTATATATTCAATATTGAATAGATCGCGTTGCATATTCTTAGCTAAAGATTCTAGAAATTACTTCGGCTATATGGGAATATCACTCGAGCTATGGTAGTTGTGGCCATGTGTGAATTTAACATAAACTTTTTGGAATTTAGCACAAGAGAGCTGGTGGGTCTTGGCCTTATCTTAGCTATGATATCGTGCTCACTTGTCAGCCACTAACACCAAAATGCGCTCTTCCTATTGGGGGAGGTCATTTACACTCACTTGAGACTCAATCCGTGGCACATCAATGGGCTTTAGAAAATAATTTAATCGCATGCTTAAATTATTCTTCTTTAAATTATCTTTCTAATTATGTGGTCAGCCATATTTACATTCCACTTAGTGCTCTTTTATTCTTGAAAAAATAATAAGTAAACTTCTTTATAATAAATGATGAATTCTTCATGTTTAGCAGGGCTATTCAAGTGGGAGAACGATAAGCATTCATTAAAACATATAACCAAAACTAAAATGATCATCTCCTTAACATTCTAGTCAAAAATAGCTAAGAGGGATAAAATGAAAAATTTATCTTTTTAGGTTTTTTAAGGGTGTGAGCATATTTCAGAACCAGCAAATTATTTTTGGCAACCCCAAGCTTCTAGAGATCTTTAGCTTAGTATAATAAATTATAAATTCAAATATATGTGAGTAGTAGCTTAAATGGGTCCGACGATTGGGACAAAAATGTTTCTTAGAATCTTAAGATCACATTATTTTTATGTTGAAAACTTGGAGAAAGGATTCAAGAGAGCTTTCTCGATTTAAATTCTCAAATAAATAAATATCACATATGAGTGCATGTCTGTATATTATTATCTCAGGTCAAGTTCATAAAAATAAAATATGAGATCTAGAAGTAAAAGCCTTAAGGACTAAAATATTTTCCATTTATAAATTATATGACCTCAATCCTCTGTTCAAACATAAAAGCGAGGTATATGGATTAGAAAAGACTCAAATCAATGTTTGTAAATCGCAATTATAAACAATTTAAATCGACCTGGAGCAGATCAGAAGAAGGAACACTAGGAATCACTCCTCCTTCGATTCTAATCCGCTCGCCAATGGAAAGCAAATAAGTCTCTGGGATTTTATAATAAGATATTTATCTTTTTTAAAGTTTTGATTTCATAAAATCATATTCCGAGTCTCCACTCCCAGATTAAATAAAGCAGGAAGATAATCCTCACCTAGTTTTTTAAATCAGCAAGAAGTTAGCAATTTAATTGATTTCCAGAATCCTAATTATTATTATTTAAGTTGAGTGACTAGTCTCAAGAGATTGAGGTGTACCTTTCGAAGGTAATACTTGGTGAGGAAGAGTTTATCATAGTGAAGGTGATAGACGTGTCGCTCTGGACAGCCCTCGAGATTCAAAAGAACATAACCAAATTTAAGACTATCGCATTTAGAAAAATAGTTTCAACTAATTTGACTTTCTTATTTATCTTAGTTTTAATTTTCTCAGGCGGCTCATGAATTTAGGAACCCACTGAACGCCATAATTAATTCATTGGAGTTGCTGGGTGGAACTTAATCAGAGCTGCAGCTGGAGGACAACAGCTTTTTCCAAACAGCTCTGAACAGCGCTAATTTCATGCTACACCTTACCAATCCACAATTATTTTTAAAAATGTGAGATTAAATAATTTCTATATCTAATATTGAATGACATTTTGGACTATAGCCAGTTAGAGTCTACAAATAAGACTATATCATTAGTATGAGAGTTGTATTTAAGTTTGAGGAGTCTTAAAAATTGCTGGTGAATACTGAGAGTGTGTCAATAAGGGAGATCTTTGAAGACTGTATCGAGATAATGAAGTTCAAAGCTCAGTTGAAGGGTTTGAAACTCACGAGAGATATCGACCACGAATTTCCAGATAAGATCGACATAGACAAGAACAGACTCAAGTAAATCATCACAAATCTTCTTTCGAATGCGAAATAATGATTATAAAGAGGTGAATTAAATTTATTGATGCGATTAAGTATACTAACACCGGTTTCGTGACTTTGCGGGCTTATAAGAAAAATCAAGAGTAGTAACTTTGTATTGAAGTTGAAGATTCTGGTGTTGGAATCGACAAATCCTTAGAATAAATATTTTTTATGAAATGAAGAAAATCTGTCTTTATTAATTTTCCTGTTAAGAGTCTCTGTTCTAAGCTTTCACTAAGATTACTAAGAATAGGTCTATGAACAAGGAGGGCTGCGGTTTGGGGTTGACCATTTGCAAGTAGCTCGCAGGAGCCCTTGGTGGAGAAATAAAGGTTTTCTCTGAGGTGGATCTAGGATCCAAGTTTACGCTTGTTTTGCCCATCAAAAAGTACCAACTACACCTCTTCTCTTCCAGTTTCAATTTAAAAAATACAAAGACCGCTTCCTTTCAAATAATTTTAAACTTATTATAGTTTATGCTGTAAAATATTAATGGTATATATTTTTGTCATTTTATATCCTAGCCAATGAGTTTGATGAAAACTAAGAAGTACAAGAGTTTGGTGTACAGCAGACGCAGGAGAGACAATCTAATCAAGAAGCAGAGTTAAAAGAGTTCCAATCACAGCCAAGAGAAGAGAAGCAGCTCCAATGGACTGGAGTCTATCTTCCAACTCTCAAATAAATTTATCCTAATAATTCATCTTTCTATTGTAGAAATAAGAAAGTGAGCTCCAAGAAGCTAAGCAACAATAAACTGAGAAATTCTTCCAGGAATCGCAGAATAATTAGTTATTATGTTCACTAGCAATAATTTTATGTATTTTTATAATAATTATAGACTAGAAGCAAAGCATAAAAAATTTGAAGAGGATGAGTAAATTCAATCGGATCAATAACAATAACAACGATGGAAACAAGAAAAGTCTATTTGCAAAGACATCGGAGTAAAGTAAAAAACAATAGTTGCAGACTGAGAATCCGCTTGCAGATGAAATAAACTAAAACAACAGTGGGAACATAGTCGCTCCCACTACAAATATTGGACAGCAGATAAATTACTACAATATTTAGAAGCTCTCTGTAAGGTACTTACTCCCTAATTAATAAATGCATTAAATTTCTAATTTATCGTTTACTATAGTTATTTATTAAGAGAGTGGATTGATTAAGCCCTAAATAGATAACCAAGCAATTATTAACCAACTGATCACTTTCCCTGATATCAGTTTATCTATTTGCTTTTATATTTCTTTAAGTAACACCTCGGTTTCAAGCTTAAGCATTAATTTGGAATTTGAATGCGATTGCCCAAAGGTATTGATAGCAGATGACGACCCCTTCAACTGTATAGCTTTAGAAGGGATGCTAAGACTCCATATCATCATTTATCATTCCTTCTTTATTTATTTTGCTTAGCTAGTAAGGTTTTAAACATATTGACAAAGCTATGAGGGGAGGTCAGCACTGTAAAAGTTTGAATAGAACTTCACTAACTCAGGCAAGATGAAATGCTACTCGAATAACCACTAGCCATATAGACTTGTCATTCTTGATAATCAAATGCCACTCATGAATGGAATCCAAGTTGCCAAAGCCATTAGAGCCTTCATAAATTATTATCATATTTTTATAAGTGAAGATAATAAATGAAAGATTATAATAACGCCATATCTTTTATTAAGTTATTTATCAATAAATATTGGGAAAATATTTCAACTTATAATTAATTTAAATAAATCGGAGTGAATAGAGTTAGAAAGTAGTGCATATTCCCAAAATAGCTCTTGCAACTGGAAGCGAAAATATTCAAGAGGAAATAGATTCTGAGGAGGGCGATGACACAAATAGCATTTTCGATAAAGTCAAATAAAAATAATTATATCTATGTTGATATATTAATTTGGTCATAATTAAGCCGATTTCTATTAAGCAACTCAGAAATTTCATTAAGTGATGATCTGTTGCTACTATAAATAAAATTTCAAAGTTATAAACTCCTATCAATATAAGAAAATGATTTTAAGTTTAGTATTTACAAAATTATCACTTTTTATTTTTATGGAATTATATATTCTTATTAAAAATAACCTCAATAAACATTTACTTTGAGGAGAAAAATGCAATTATTACTCAATTATCCTGCGAAGATAAATAAATAATTAATAAAATATAAAAAATATTTATAACATTAATTTGTCTTCAGTCGTCAAAAGTATTATGTTTGATTTATATATCTTTCCTAAAAAGAAAAGTGATAATTTAAGAAATATATTGTTTATTATAATTGAAAGAAATTTGTATGAAAATAAAATAATCAAAATGAAGAATCAAAATGCGATGAATAGATAGTTTCAAAACTAAAAACAGCTCACTCTACCTTCATCTCATATTCTCAAACATACAAATACTCAGTCTGCTCCAAAGATAAATAGCCTTGAGAAGAGTATTCTACCTTCTACTGCTTAGAAGCCTCAGTCCTCTTTTCTATCCTCTTTTGTTGAATAAGGTACCAAGAATCAAACAGCTTTAAAATAAGATACAACTAATTGGACTATTTTTTATGGCTTTTAAAACGAGTAACTCACAATAGAAGTAGAGCACCTTAGCTCCCTCTCTTCAAAATCTCATGAATTTTTCTGGAGGACCTGAAGTTGATAAAAATTACGACTCTTTGGACATGCTCTAAGGAAATAAACTAGCTCAAGCACACAAGTAGCAGCTACTCAACTCAGATAACAAGAATTAGAGTTTCTTCAAGGAGAGAAAGCTAATGATGAATACGAGTTCTAACCTAACAAAAACCCAATCCTAGCCACAACTATCCTTATGAAGCCAAATAAAAGGCAGCAATCCCATCTCTCTCTTTCACCCAAATGAGCAAGCTATCTAGAATCCACTCCTCAAAGGGAGTTCAAGTTCTCAGCAACCTAGGAAGCATTCGTAGTAAGAGCCTGAGCAGAAGAAGAGGAGCTTTTTCAAGTTAGTGGATAAGAAATTTGGAGTGTAGTCCAGTGGAGCTATTCAAGTAGCTGAGAATTAGCATTCAATTCCTACTCCCAAAGGTATTTACAGAGACCTAGATGGGAAAATCCAAAAAATAATAGAAAAGGACAGCTATTACTAATCTGAGGCAAATTCTTAGAGTGATCTAAAAAAGAACTTTAAAGCCAGGCCTTAAACTGCGACCAATAAGAGTAACTAGGCGAAGAAATTCAAAAGTCCGTTTCTAAATGTAAGAAGATTACTTTAAGTTGCTTAACTTAATTTAGACACTCAAGAGAAATGAGAATCCCTCAACTTTAATTTAATTAGTGGTGTTTTCATTAACTTTGAAGGAGCAGGAAGAAAAGGAGCAGAAGAGTAGGAACTCGACGAAGGATTGGAGATCGATGCATAGGTTGTGCAAGAAACCTTTTGTGACTGGCTCATAGAATGAATTCGATATCGAAGAGATTGAAGAAGAGAAGAGCTTGCTCACTTTGACATTGGAAAAGGAGAAAAAGAAAAAGGTAGAGCATGTGTTCTCGGCCTATTCCCAGGAAAATCTCAAGAATTCAGAGAGCTAGAGCAGAAACACAGCTAGCAAAGTGCCTATTGTATCCTCTTTAGTCTTTATTTCTTATCTTGATGCTTTAGGTATTGACTACAAATGAGGATAACAAAGACTAGGTGATTGACAACACTTAGAGAGTAGAGAATCTTTAAAACAGTTCCATTTCACTAAACCACTTGACAGTCAAGTCCACACTCTCTTTGAGGCAGAATGAGTTGAAAATTCTGAGAACTTTCAAGATTGACTTCAACGTGTACCAAAATCTGAAGACTGACGATGAGAAGCGGACTTATTTAATTAGTAAGATGGAGGAGGACATCAAGGAGAATTTGGAAAGCATCAATAAAAGCCTCAAAACTAAGCAAGGCTAGTACGAGGAGAATCAAAGTAAAATCTTGGGTCAGCTCGTTCCACTCAAAGACACTTATCCTTGGCTCAAAATAGACACTATTGCTTAGTTTTAATTCAATTTAGGGATGAATAATTTTAAAAATGCTATTATCTACCAGAGAATTTAATCATTATCTTTAGCTTGATAAGTTAAATTACTTTTCAAATAGACTCTTGGAATAACAACCCTGACCTACAGCCCCAAGTTAAAGCAAAAGCTTATGGAGACTTATTAGACATTGGTAAGAAGAATTTGCTCTTTCTTAGTAATTTGGTTATAGCAAGTGAAAGATAGACTGGAGAGAAATAAGGCCGAGCACACTGCAGATAAATCCTTCCACGATAAGTATACAGGCTCACTCTTTAATAAGTATGGAGGCAATAACTCGCTTAAGCTGAGCCCCTTCGAAGCACATGAGCAGTTCGTATCCATGGTGGATTCAATCAAGTTCATCATCCCTTCTTTTGCAAACACAGTCGCAAATCCTGGCAAACATCTGATGAGCAAGAGCAGATCAACTATGAGTCTTTAGTAAAACACAGACTCAAATGAATTCAAACAGAAGCACTCATCTAATAATCTAAAGTTGCCTGACTCTTAAACTAAAGAATCGAAGTTAACTACTTTATCTTAAACGGTTGTACATCGATATATATTGGTAAAGTTAAGTTAGAAGGTGTTGGTGAGTGGAGCTAACCTGAGGGCTGCTCTGAACTCAACTTTCAAGTAATTTATCTCAGCCTACACGGAGTTACATGATGAGCAGCAGAAAATACTCAACCCAGAGAAGTCAGGCAGATTCCTCTCCACAAGATTAGTCTCACTTAATAAGCAAAGACTACTCACCAGTAATCAAGAAAACTAGCAGAGCCACTCCACAACTAATCTGAAGGCTTCTTAATCCACACAAATGCTAAATCAAATAAATGAGGAACTTAAATTAAGCTTACTCATATTTTAAGAACCGTTTTCCAGTCCGTCCTAGGTGAAGACAGCAAAGAGCGGATACAAAGAGAAGTTCAATTGGACGAAGGAATAGGAAAGACAGTATAAGGAATACAGAAAGCAGATGAAACGCAACCTAACTAAGCAAACTAATTTCGAGGCCTGGGACAGAGTGATGGAGGGAGCTTTTAGCAGAGTCTTCTCAAAATTTGGAGAGAACAATAACAGTCAGCAGGTGGTGGAGATAATCCAAGATCTCAAGCGTATGAATTTCGAGCAAGTCAATCATGTAAGCATCACTCTTCATTCTCACGCTAATTACATTGCATCTTTATAGTTCCTGTCAACCTTGCAAGAGCTGAATGACTGTGTGGACAAGAATGAGTTTCAATCTGAGGTGGATAGGATAGCCCCTGAGGTGCTTCACAAAGTGGAAGTGGAGCTCGCAGATAGGATATTGAACGAGTATCAATAGCAAAAGGAGGCAATCAGAGAGGCAAGATACCAGTACCTGCAAGCGAAGCGAAAGGAGATCGCAGGCAAGGTCGAAGATAAGATCAGGGAGGAAGAGAAGGCAAGGGACAAGGAAAAGAACAAGAAGGAGAACATCAAGTTCGTGAAGAGGATCAAGATTATCCTGAGAGGCATTGAGAAGAAGCTCATTAACATCAAGGAGAGGAAGGTCACCAAGCATGATGAACTCTACAAGGAGTATAGACACTGGAAGAAGAAGGTAAAGAAGCCTGAGCTCCTCAACATGAATCCAGCCAAAGGCCCAATAAAGATCTATTTTTCTCATTTAAGAACAACGAGGCTTAAGTGAACTAGATGGTGTTCTCGTTCTTTCAATCGGACAAGGGAGTGGTGAAACCTTTGAAATTCGACCCAAACCAGCCTGAGGTGTTCTTCTAACAGAAGTATACGGGTGGGCCTGACTTCATAGACAAGAACCTCATGCCTCTACCTGACCCTTCACACAAGGACAACAGACCCTCTTTTGTAAAACTGGGTATCCTTTAAAAAGCAGCTAGGATGATTCAGAAGACCTACAGACGCTACAAAAGAAGAAAGGACTAAACTTTTATAGATGTCTTTAGAAAGATCTTAGTAATTCGGATAATCATTTATTAGGCGCTTAAGGAGAGTGAAAAGCAGCAGTTCGGGAGGGGAAATGGGAGACAGAGAAAAGTACAAATGGACGAAGCAAGAGAGCTCCACAAGAGGAAGACGCTTTCCATGGAGGCAATTGTCCAAGAACAGCTTAATAAAAATGCCGCACTTGCTGGACAGATAAACCTTCAAATATGAAGAGGATATCAATAATTCTATTTTTGAGACTTTTATATGGAATTAGAGACTTCTTGATTAAGGAGAAAGACAAGAGAGAGGAGAAGAGGTCACATGCAGGGTAGCTAAACATGGACAAAAAGGATTTTAAGCTCAAGAAGATTCAAAATGATAGACTTGACTCGGCCCGTAGTTTAAACCAGAGTTGTTTATTTTCCTCTTAAGTTAAGCGAGTAGGAACATATCATCAAGCAAACTTGGATAGCAAACTCTAAGTTCTAAGAAAAGCTTTGAAACACTCCACATCAAGTCTGAAGAAAATGAGGAGGTGAAGAGCGTTTCAGATTTGGAAGGTTCTTCTCAGACCTCAGGGTTTTCCGATTCCTCTTCTCAGAAATCCGACTCTGATCAATCCAACTCTAGTAGTAAAAATTTTTATGTAATAGAATTAGCAGTGAAGGTGAGAAGCATGCTAAGACAAAAACCAAATAAGTTAAACTTTAAATCGAAGACATCTCTGAGAGCAGAGCCTCCTCAAATTTTATTTGTTATTCACTTAATGATAACACAACTGACGATAGCTGCACTGATAGAACTCAGAAATCAAAGAACAATTAAAAAGGGAGAAGCATACAAATAAACTTCCATTACTTATATTTTTAGAAAGAGGCCAGTCAAGCCCAATGAATTTGAGTTCAAGGCCTTCAGTTTCTTGTAAGAAATTATCGAAGTTAAAAAACTATTTAGCATCAAACCTCAAGACAACTTGATCTATTTTTGAAGTATCATTTTTATCTATATGCAGAGTGGAGGTAGTGAAAAACTTTTTGAGAACAGATTCCTGGGACCAGTTTGTGATAGACAGCAGTTTAATCCAACCCTAGAGCCCAACAAAAAGAAAAGAGCAAGGAAGTGTGAGCTGACTGCGAGATAGGATAACGTTATCAAATGCGCCAAGATCAACAACGTCACCTATGTAAGAAGATAATCTTATAGAGAATTTACTCGGCATCTATTCAGTATTTATTGATATTCATCTGTAGATTATGAAAAACAAGGACATTTTAACTACGAATGATTTGAATGTGCGAGACGAGAATAACAATACAGCCCTCTACTATGCAGTGTCAAACTCTTATTACGAGGTCACGAAGGTGCTTTTAGACTTGGGGGCTAATGTAAATCTGAAGAACTCGCTTGGCAACACCTGCCTACATAAAGCTTTCATGACAAGGAACATGCTCATAATCAATGTCCTTCTCAATAAAGATGCAGACCTCACTATTCTTAATGAACATAAAAGAATATTCATTAAGCTTGTATAATAAATGACTTCCTACAAGCACCTTTGTACTTTGCAAGCTAGAAGATGATAAACGAACTAGGATTGAGTAAGTGGGTGGCTCACTATTTAAACTACAAGGACTTCGAGTGCAACTTCACTGAAATAGAAGAGGTAAAGAAAGACCTACAGCAACAGGAAGTAGTGAACAAGAGAATGGCTCACAGAATCAAATACTTTTGAATCATTTGAAGCAGCGGATTTTTTCTTAATTTCCATTTAAATCTAACTTTTGGAACTTAACTTGACATTTAAGTTTAATATATAAGGATGAGATAGAGAGAGAATAAGAAATTGAATTACTACATTTATACTGAGAAGAGAAAGATCGACTAAGAATTAAGGAAATAGAATATACACAAGATATAAAAGCCAAAGATCGGTCAATCTGTTAATATCATTTCCTCTTCTAATGAACCAAAGCCGAATAAGAAGTCGGATTAGTTATCTCTTTCTCGTCTTCTTTCTTCTTCTAAACTCTAGAAATTCATATCCACACTTGGCTCTTATTCTTCATCTTCCTCTTCAATTTCATCGTTTTCATCTTCGCTTTCTCTTGAATTCTATACCTCAGCAACTTATGAAAATATTTGTCAAGTTATATTTAAAATTTAAATGAGACTCATTAAAAATATAATATAATTTCATAAACTTGATGTTCTTATAAATGTGAGAGTAGCCTACTTTGGTCAAAGGTTAGCAAAAATTCATAAAAATCCAATAATTCATTTTACTCTATCTGCTCCTGATTTTGAGAATAGTTTTAATTCTATATGAACATTGGCAATTCATTTCTTTGAGTTTAAGCATTTGAGGTATCATAATATCTCAAAGAGCAAATTAGATTTCTTTCTCTACCTTCTTCTGCTTAACTTTAATTGCTCTAAGAGGCAGTAAACAATTAGATTGGTTAAATTTATGTCTTAGTGTTGAAAACAGATCGAGATTTCATTAAAATTAAAAATATCTGACAGATCATAAAATATGTTTACAACTACTGTCTCTTAAGTTTGAGTGTACTTAATTTCTAAATTGTGATTCAAAATCTACTTCATAAGACGATTCCTCTCTCGAATTATTTTGGCTGCTCCTCTAATAGTGTTAGCTTTCTTCTCTAAATTACGTTTAATTACTGTGATTGCCTTCATCTTAAGGATTAACAAGCTCCATCTACTATTCTTCTTATGTTGACAGGGGAAAGCACCTCAGCGTTATATAGTAGTAGTTGCTCCAATCACCCACCTCTAACTTGTAAAGGGTCTTGCTATTCCCGTTTTAAGACCAACATATAATCTCATCCTCTTCGCCATCTTCTCACTTAAAAATAACATCAATTTATTTGAAGTAAACTTATATTTCTATATATGACACTAATTTATCACACAAGCTTTGAAATTGTAAAAGATTTACAAGCTAATTTGAGAATAGATAATTTATAAAATTATTTTTAAATTATTTCGAGCATTTAGGAAAGTCTAAATAAGAATCTAAGGAACTTATAGAGCAAATTTATTTTAGATTTAAAATATATTTTTAATTTTTGCACTTGTACAAGACAGATAGTAAGCATTTCTTCAAAGCTAAAATTGATACAAAATTATAATTCACACTTTATGCTTGTATTATTATCTTGTTATTAAGTTATTTAAAAAATAGCAAATCTGAACAAATTTAAAGCTAAGCGAGGCTGAATCCTATTAAAAGGTACTCAGTGAAGGCATTTGGAGCACTTCTATCTGTGCAGCAAACTATTTAATGCAAATTCTTCCACTTCTTCCTAATCAGTATAATTAATTTAGTTAAAGTTTTAAATGCAATTTTCTTTATTAGCAATGCGAAAATTTTCTTAATTCAAGATAAATTTAAGTAAATTATTAGATTTTTTAATTTCTAAGTTATTTATTGTATCTATAATGATAATTTATATTTTTGAAAGTATAGCCAAGATGGATGGGCCTAGACTTATTGTATGCTTTGCATTGTTCATTTTGGCATTTCCCATACAAGGAGACTCCTCTTTTAATTTTTGAGAGTTGCTCGGAAGATGGTCTTAACTGGAACATTAATTATGAATAAATGGGCTTTTCCCTTAATAAGAAGAAGATATCTTTAAAATTTAATTTTCCTACTTTAAAGAAGCGTAATTTGTTTTACAATCAAGATTTATATTTTTATAAAATACAATCAATATACTTATTCAATGAAAAAGTATATTTAAAAACTAATAAAATATCATCAAATGAACATCTTTAATAAATTTATGATTTAATTAAGTTGAAAGATCTCACATTATATTGTATAAAGGAACAAATATAAGTAAGTATAAATTAATTCAGTTCATTCATTAGAACGAATATAGGAATTACAAGGAAAAGAAATTAATAGCGAGGTTTTTATTGAAATTAGATTAGCACATACTTGTTCATCGCATATACATTTACAAATTCAAAGAATGTGAATGCAATGATCAGAGTCCTCCCCTGTTAAGTCTTCCTCATTTCCTTTTGAAATAATCTGTCTGAGTTCCTTAATACTACTATCCATGAATTATTTGGCATTAGCAGCCTTTTTCTTATCAGAGGATTTGAGGTCACGTTTCTTAGCTGGAATATTTTTTAGAATGAGTTCGATCTTCTGGGCTGCTTCTAAGCATATACTCTGCATTTTATCTACAGAAGATCCATTAGAGAAGGGCCTTGTTTTAATTGACATGTAGTAGTAAATCTCCCTCTCTCCATCCATGAACTTCAAATACTTGTTATTCAAAGAAGCCAAATTAAAATCGAAACATCAAAAAAAAACATGTGCAAGCTTTAAATCGTAGTGCAAATTAATTAAAAATACCAAACAAATAATATAGCTCTTTAAATTAGTTTGATATACTCTGTTTATTGTATTTTCAAAGAATATTTTTTGTACATATGCTCTTCCTTTTTATTTACTCTATACTATTTTTATTATTAAACCTTCAAGTTTACGTTATATAAGGATTTCGACTTAAATTGGGTTAATAGTAAAATAAAATTAAAATTATAATTTCATAATTTTCCAGACTAAATTTAATTTTGAGAATATATTGCTAAAATATTTTGTTTATATAATATGTGTTTTTATTGCGAAATTAATGTATAATTATATTTTTGGATGCTCGTCGGGAGCCTTATCCTTGATTTCAACTTCTTCATCCTTCGTTGTTAAGGCTTCTATCTCGAAATGACATTTGATGAATATAAGGGATCTATATTATTAATTTTATTTATTAGAAAATAATTATTGTATTATTATTTTGAGAAAGAATTAAATTATTAGAGATCTGATAGTCTTGTGATCAATTCTAGCATTGCACGCCGGGCAGTTCTACTTGTGAATAATGTGGTTTATTTCAAATTTCTGAGACCCATAACAAATTTAAACCAATTAATCCACTTTTGCGTAATTGAATTTTATGATAAATTAAAAATCTTTTAGTTTCATTCATATAATTCATTTAAGAAATAAAGCATCTGATATCAATATAAAAACAAAGCCCAACTTTTATGGCTACCCATTCTTAGAAAGCAATGCACTTGGAGTTATTGCATTTCGCCAAAAAATTTAGGCCGGGGGTAATTATACAGTAAGGTGGAGCTTGATCTGAGCACTCAAATATTTTCTTGTTATTGAGCTTTATAAAGTCCAGATGCCTGAAGCCACCTCCTGTTTCCATTAACTTACTTTATTGTGACTTGAATCTTAGCGATAATGAATTAAATTAAGTTCTAAATATTAACTACTAAAGATACAGAAAGGGACGCTAATTTGATCAAGATCCTATAGGAAACTATTTAACTTTAAATATAAAATAAAATGCCACACACTCAATTCTATAATATTTTATCCTTTTATGATATTTTTATTGCCTTTTTTCAACGGGAATAATTGCTGTGCATAATAAATTCATAAAGCGCTACAAGTGTAAGAAATGCAATGAAAAAATATTTTTCTATATCTTTTTAACTTTTAATAATTTCGATTTGAAATTCACTTATTAAATTTGCGATTTACAATTTAACTTTTGTGAATACATCTTAGATTGATTTATTTATAATTCTCTTCCATTTACTTTATCTACAAAATATTATAATTAAGAGGGAAATTAAAAAAATTAAAATGCAGTCTCAAAGATTTATTCGCTCTTTTATTTTTTAAATTTTTTTATTTTCAAAAAAAATAGGATAAATAGGACAAATATTCTGGATTAATTCTTTATATGAAGGTTTTGTATTTATAGAAAAATGAACAGCAATTTTCCAATTTTATTTCTACATAGAAATTTAAAGACAAAGATTTTAAAAAAAGTGATAAGTTATTTGTATTTTAGAGTTTTAAATGAAAGTCTTGTGCTTCAAAATTTTTGAACTCAAGTTGTCAGAAAGGTTTAATTCTATTGAAATATTTAGATTGAGAAGTGACTGATAAATTTAAACATACATTTTTTAATGTCAACAGATATTTATCTTAACTTATATTTCTACATTAAACCCTTTAAAAAATTTAAAAAAATTTTAAAACCCTTTATTAGAAAAAAAATTTAATAATATTTTTTAAATTTAATTTAATTGTTTTTAAATGTTTTATAAAAATTATTAAGATTTTAATTGATTGATAATAAATTCTTGCTTATTTGGCATAAGAATAAGTAAGAAGAATTAATTTCATAATATTAGTGTAGTCACTTGCTTGAAGAAAAACTTAGAATACTTTTTTTAAAAAAAATTACTTAAGAAATCTATAGAAAGAACATCCGTTATTAGTAAATGTATTCATTCATTCTATATTGATTGCTTCGGACTCGTCATCTGTGTTTTCATCTTCGTCTCCGTTAGAAATGATATTGACTAGCTGTTTCATTTGGTTCTTTATAAATTACTGGGCCTCTTTTGCTTTAGCTTTGTCATTAGACTTCAATTCCCTCTTCTTCCCTGGAACTTCTTTCAGAATAAGTTGAATCTGTTCTGCAGCTCGGAGGCACGTCTACTCAATATACTAGATAGGCTTGTCTTCCAGGTATGGAGTGGTCTTTATTTACATGTAGTAGTAGAGTTCCTTCTCTCCATCCAGGTACATCAAGTATTTATTATACCAGAAATAGAGCTCAAATCTAAAATTCTAATTTAATATCTCAATGTCATGATTTATAATAGAGAAAGTTATTTCAATAATTGCTCATTAATTAATTTTTTATTTTGTTTTAAGTTTATAATTTTGCTTTAAAAATTTTTTAAAAATAGGGTAAATTAAAACTTAAATCGTTTTTAGTATCTATTTTTTCTTACGTTAAATTATTTAAAATAAAATTCTATTTTCGAAATGGATTAAGCAAAATATTGCTTAACAATATTTAAATTAAATTAATCAAGAAATATCCAAAGCATTTCATCGTTTATACAAATTTAAAATGAATTAGAATTTTAATGAACTTTAAAGTATCTTTTATATATAGGTTTAAAATAAATTAACTAAAAATATAATCTCACAAGTTTATTTATTTAAACTAAAATTAATTATAATTTAAAAGTTTATTAATTTTTGCAATGATCTTCAGGCGCCTTGTCTTTGATCTCTACTTATTAGTCCTTCACAGTTATAGCATCGACTTCGTAATAGCATCGATAGAAAATGAGAGATCTGATGGTCTTATGATTGACTTTAGTTTTGCATTTAGGGCACACTTAGTTGTGAATCAGCTACCCAATTAAAAACCTATAATCGAAAAAATGTAGATTTTAATTTAAATACTATCTAGAATTTTATTTTTATATCTACTACGAGGATTACTTCCTCACTTATAAAATCCAATAGAAGCAAGTAAAGAATATTAAGCGCATAAGTTGGATCCCAAATTATTTGAGAATAAAAGCGAATTGTGTTTAAATTGAATCAAGCATCTTGAAAATGAATTGCTCATCAAGATACTATACTTTTTATAACATCTTCTTTTTTAAATTAATATTTTGATCTTCTGATTTAATATAATATTCAAAATAATATATCTAAGCCTTCCAAGTTTATAAAGTATATGAATTTTAATTTATGGGGTTTGAATGTTAAAAGTCTACGATCTTCGACAAATTTAATTCATAAATATAATCAACTTTTTTTTAAACTTATCGTAAATTAAATTAAAAATACTTAGGAAATTAAATGAAACTAAAATCAATCATTATTTTTTATTTTTAATTTAAATTTAAAATTGTTGACAAAGTCCGACCTATGTATCAATATAATCATTGTAGGCTACGCATTTAGAGTTCTAGCATTTCCCTTAGAGATTTAATCCTGGAATTATCAATCTGTAATCCGGAGCAGTAGTAGAGCATTCAAATATCTCCTTCTTGTTGAGCTTTATGAAATCGAGAGGTAGTAAACCAGCACCTTTCATTCAAATATAAACTTAAATCACTTCTAAATAATTTAAATCTCTTTCAAGAGCCAATTCTAAAATTTAATAAATTAAAAAGAATAGCACCCCATTGAAATTTAAAAAATTAAAAAAAAAATTTTATTTTATTTTTTTAAATATTTAATTTGAATTCATAAATATTTACTTGAAAAAAAGTTTATCATTTTTAAAAAATTAATTTCAAAAAAATTATTCAATTATAAAAGGGAAAAATAATAAAATTTATAAAATAAATTTAAGCAAATTTAAAAAAATTTAATTTATAAAACTATTAAAGGTTGAAAAAATTTCTACTTTTTAAATGAAATTATCTAAGTTATGTTATTCTTAAAGTTAAAAATTATATAAATTCCTCAGTAAATTTAAACTAGTTTATCTCACTTTAAAAAAAGAATATTTTATAAATTTTTTTTGCTACAAGAGATTTAATTTGATGAAATATCTGTTTAGGTGATACGGATAAAACTTTTATAGGTGAGAATTTAATAAATAAAGAGTATTAAATTAGATATTAAATTAATATGGAATAAATCAGTGACAGTTGAAGTGTGTCCAATTTAAATAATAATTACACCATTCGATTTAACATTAAATTTTAAGATCTTTTTATCCTTGCAACTTTTATGTGGGTGTGCTTAGTAAGAAGTTATAAGCGACACAAGTCATAGAAGTATTAATATTTGAAAAATGATAAAGTGCGCAATCATATCTCGCTGCTGATAGGTGTTGAGGCGATGATTAAAGAAGACACTCATATTAAATTTTAATTGGCTATTGATAAAGCTGCAGATTAGGGATTGTTTGAGCTTTTTAACGGTCAAGAAATTGGAGTTCCCTATTTATTATTTTAATCAATCACCGATTTTAATATTAATTCTCAACTATAATACAATTATGAGTATTTTCTTTTGCATAAATCTAGCACACGGTTTAATAAATTTAAAGCTTCAATATAAATACAAAATCAGCAATATAATAATAGAAAAATATTGAATAAATAAAGACTATGTATATTTCAAATTCACTACATTTAGTTTTTTAAAAATTAAAAGCATAAAAATATGGAAATATCCCTTTTAATTATACTTAGATAATAAATATAATTTTTGTATAAAGATTTCAGGGTTTTTATTGGTCATTATACTGATAAGGTATCTTCAGAGTCCATCTCAAATAGCTCATCAACGTTTTTCTATCTTTCGTTTCTTGTCTTTTCCGCCTTATGACATTCATTAGAATATTCCTCTAAATCTTCTGCACTCCAATCTTAGTTGCCTCCTTCTTCTTATTCAATATCTTGGCTTCTCTCATTGTTTAATTTCTCTTCTTCCTCCATCATCATCATTTCAAGACCCTCTTCATATTCATCATAATATTCATCTTCATACTCAATTACTTCCATCATTTCTATATCACTTGTAGAGTTAGATTATCCTTGCTCATCATCCACAATTTCAACGTAATCTACTTCTTCTTCCTCATTCAGACATTTAAAACCTATAAAATATGAGGACTTAAGAATGAAAACAAATGAAATTCATTTTAATAAATCTTTGTCAGTTATAATGTTTCTCAAATTAATAAGTAAGCCATAGAATATGGAGAAAAAATATTTTGTTCTAATAGAAGATCAAATATTTAATTCAATTTGATTAAGAATGCTAACTTACAAAAAATAATTAGGAAAAGTAGAGATAATTCAAAAGTGTAATTAAAAAAACTTTTGGAATGCTAAGAGTTTTTGCTGACTAGTTTATTAAATGAAAAATTATCTCAAATGAGTCAGTGGAAACTTAACGCAGTTGTCATAATAAAGGGAGTATTTCTGCAGATAATTTGAAGAGGAATTAGTTTTGCCACTCTGCAAAATTCTAGGTTTGTGATGCTTAATTATTAAAGCTATATGCGTCTAACAGAGTAAACTGCAAATATCAGGTCTATTAAACTCTTAATAGAAAGCTTATAATTTAACCCGAGATAGAAAACCAAGTAAAGAATAACAGCATGAGTTATTTCTGAACAACTTTGTAGTAAAAAGGCATTAGACGAGATAAATATTGCAGAATATTGCTTTTATTTAATTCCCTTTTTATTTTCCCCTTATTTTTTGATATATTCTTTCTTCAATTTAAGAAATATTTAGATATTGAAATAATATGACTTGACTTTATTTTAATCCTTCCTCCTATTACTTAAGTTATTTTAATTATAATGAGTTTTATTTATTTTCTTATGTAGGAATCTAAAATAAAAGAGTAATGAAAAATTATAAATTAAACACTAATTCAGTAAGGTTTTTATTAATTTTATAATAAAATTGGGAGTTTTAATTCAATATGGGTAGGCCCTTTTGTCTTTTTGCAAGTAATATAGTCAATAATTCTTGAAAAAATGCGCTTGCACGAATTTTCTTGTTGTATTTAGTTTTCCCTTCTTTCCTATCTTTCTAATTTTCTCATTTCCTTCTATTTCCTTTTAAGCTGCTTTATCTTATACTTATCAGTCTGGTTTCTTCTTTCTTTACTTTGCCGATATTCTATATTCCTCTTATCATTTGCTCTTTATTTATTTTACTAAAGGATGTGTTTCTCTTGTATCCTTTTACTCCTTCGTGGCTCTTCTTTATCCTTTAAAGACTCGATATTCTTTTACAAAAGCTCAATTTCAAGTCTTTCAATCAACTGATCCTCAAGTCTCTCTTTTGATACTCTGATCTTGCTATCCGCAACATTTTAAGTCTATTCTTGTTCTAGGCTTTTGATTTAGCTCAAGCGAGAAAAATAAACATTATAAAAATAAAAGTAATGCATTAATTTAACAAATTATTGATATTCTTTAAGGCAAAACATTAAGAAGTATTGACTAATTAAAAGTTAACTAAATTTTAGCAATTTAAAAAAATAAGCTTCGAAGAAAAATAATTTTTTTCTCACTCAATTAATTTTTATTAAATCAAGTAAATTTAATTTAAATTTCTTTATTATTTAAATTTAGCTCAACTCAGGATCTTGATTTTAGTTTCCATCTTTAAGAACTTCTTTTTTATCCTATGGATTCAAGTCTTAGTTGCAATTTTCTCTTTCATTATGATTTTATTCCTTCTATTGCTTGTATTAACTTTGCAGTTCTTTGAGAGGGTAACATTTTGCACTCACAAAAAAGTATAGTGACCATTTTTGAAGGTTTATAGTCTCTAGTCTGTTTGAGTCTTTGAAAGTTATAAAACTTTAAGTTAAATTCTATCCGTTTGTAAATCCTAGACTAACTATCATTCGACTGTTGATACAAGCTTTAAAATTATTTAATCATATTGAAAATTTATTTATCTTTAAATTTAAAAATAAAATAATTTAAAGCTAACTTAGGACTGATGTCAGCGTAGGAGATAGAGTTGCCACATTAAGAGCATTTCTAGTGATGCATCTTAATTAATTTATAGCTTTTAAATTAATAAAGAAAACATATTGTACTCTATCTTTATTAAGCTTGTATTTGTAATTAATAATTTATCTTCGCTAAATTAAAATTAAAATATAATTAATATTTAAATTGATGCATGAGTCTATTGAAATTGAACTCCTCGTCATCTGTAGTGTACCCTAAACAGAATAGTTGAAGTCTTGAGAATAGTTTGCATTGCTGATTTTAGCAGCGCCCCACAAGATTTAGTCCTTAGTTGGTCTCATTTTTAGTGTCTATCTATGACATTTAAACCTAATAAAAATTAAATTAATGAATTGTTGCGACTTTTTTCTAATATAAACACTATTAATAAAGTTTAGTCTTTAAAATTAAGATCTTTAAGCAAAATGAGAAGCAAAATATATTTTTTCAGAAATGTATTACATCCTTTTTAGAAAACTTCAAAATGAAATATGTTATCTCAGTCTTAAATTAAATGAAAAGATCTCCACTATTTCTAATCGATAAATTAATCAACATTTCTTTCTAACTTAATATTTCTATAGAAGCCATAATAATTATTATGCTGATGATGTTGATGATAAATTTATGAATACTTTTTTTAATAGTCTAAAATAATTTAAATAATATTTAATACTCCTGGATTGATAAATATGGCTAATATAAATCATTTAAATAATGTTTAATAGACTAAATTTTCTATAATCTTTATTAAAAATAAAATAAGAAGCTCAAATAATTCACAAAATAAAAGAGTATATCAATATAAAAATAGAGATAAATATAATGGAATTTAGCCAAAAATTTTGATGGATTTCATCCAAAAATGTGGGGATGATTTATCTAAAATTATTGTCTCTTGTAATAATTCTCATAACGAATAAATAATTGTTTTATTTTGGGTTTGGATTGCAATAAAAGTGAATAACTCTAAATTGGTCAAATTATTTTGTATTATCTTCAATTTACTCTAACTATTAGGCTTCATTCAAGTATTTTTTTAGCCATATATTTAAGATATTTTTATTATGGCTTCCTTATTTTTGTACAAAGATACAAATTCTTACAAATTACTTATTTATAATATTTTAACAACTTTATTTAAAGAATCTTAATTGACTACTAAGTTTATGTTAATTAAGTTTAATATTTATAACTAATCTAAAATGATATTCTTAGTTAATTTTTCAGGTATAGAAATTTACAGTTCCATTTCATGATTAAATTTAATAATTCTCTCACAGAAAAAATAATTATATTTAGATTGTGAATCAGATTTAAAGAATCATTTACAAATAAAGTTAAAATAAATTTGAAATCTCTTACACAAAAAATTAAAAAATAAAAGATTCCTTTTAATAAGCTAAATATTATATTTATAGATCCAGCATTTATGCTTTGTACAAATTTATATAAAAAGATTAAGGATATAAAAGGGAATATAGCCAACATTAAATTTAGGCAGCATTATAAATTATAGATTTAATTTGACTATGATTACTCAAATCAGCTTAAAAACCTAAATTAAATCAAATTAAACTATTAAATGAGAATGCATAATCTTATCATAATTATCTCTCTCAAAATCATTTATCTTATATTATATTTAAAAAATAATAATCAAATATAAGCATGAATTGATAAACTAATCATTAAAATTTATTATGGAAATTAATTAAATCATCATTTATTCTGCAAATAAAGCACACAGCTGAAATCTTATGCAGCGTATTGGGTTTGAGTAAGTTTGGGAATAACTCTGCCCTAGTTGCATCTTTGGTCTGGCAATGCTTTGTACTTCTTCCACTCTGCAGCTATCAACTTATTGAAGGCGATTCTCTCCTCGTTCTTGCGGAAATTATAAACGCCCAGTTGATTTTGAGGATTGTCTTTGCAAGTGACTTTCATCGTGTGTGCATCCAACTCAGCCACAACTCCAGGAGGAAGATCTGTGAACACATCATTTGGTCTATCATATTTTAGAGGAGAAAGTTGAGTTTTCAACGGTATGTGGCTACCTCCGATATTAGCCTATGCGTTATTTGTGATTTTATAAGTTACACAGCAGCCCATTTCAATTAGAATGTTGAGAGAAGAATAAAATATATCGAAGATATGAATAATCTCTATATAAATATTTCTATATATATTAAATTAAATGATTTATAAAATAAATATTAAAATTAAATATTTATTCAGTGGACTATAATTATTTTTTTGGAGGGAGATGTGAAAGTAGAATGAAACTTGAATTAGGTCAATTAAGTCCATGAGAAGGCTCGCTATTCACTTATTAGACTTTTTACAGTCTTTTAAAAATAAATTAAATAAGTTTTTTAATAATCTATTTTTATTTTACTTTTAAGTCAAACATACCTTTTTTTTAATTATAGATTAAACCCGAAGAAGGAAGGAGTCGTGATATTAACTGTATCCTAAGGTTGGTTGAAGATCTATTTATTTATACATTTACGTTTAAATCTATTTTTTTAGAGAATATTTCATTAATAGAAACGATTTAAATCCAAAATTTCTTGAAAAATGAATTATTAAAATATCCTCAATTATTAATGCTATATTTTACCCTTAGATAAATATACATTATATAATTTATTATAATAAAGTAATGCTTATTTTAGATTTTAGATTGTTGAGATTGCCATAGATTTGATTAACTTGTTGAGGAATGTCATTGAGATCATTAACAGCCACAACTCCATTGAGGTCTTGAATAATCTCAGAAATCCTTCCGTTTAAAATATTAAAAGTATTTTAGTCCCAGTTTTAAGGGATGTTGAAATTATTCTATTGCTCCTCGTGCTGAGCATCAAGTTAGACAGCATCTTCATTTTCTTGCCTGTTCATAATTTCATTTTAGTGGCCTCTTTCGTTTCCCATCTCATTATCACCAGGTTAATCTACGTCAGGAATAGGTCTCTAAAAGTTGTTCATTTAGTCAAGATGCCTCAACCTCATTTTCTCTATAAAACGAATCAGATTTATAAACACAATCAATCTCAATAATTATTGTGCAAACTTATTTTAAAGGTATAAATAAATAAATTATTAATGATCGATTTCAGCTTTATAAAACACTCTAATTAAGTTGATTTATTATTGATAGATTCTTGTTAAAAATAGAAATTACTTTATTTTAATAAAAATCTAAATTTTATAATTGAGATATACGATTTCGTTAGCAATTAATGTGGGTTTCTATATTTAGAAAATGAGAATAATTTTTTATTGTAAAATAAAATACTCGCTTGACTTAATATTGAAATATATATTTAATAAGACAAATTTATTGCTGCTAGCTTCATCTCAGCACTCTTTATCCTTACTGTTTTCTGGATGACTATGGATATTCCCCCCCTAGATTTCGCATTTAAAAATCACTAAAAACATTAATTTTTGAAAATATAATAAAATTTTCAAAGTATGTATTAAAATTTAAATCTTACAATAATTAAGATTTCATTATATTTCTGCAATACCTCTGATGATTTTTCCCTGTTCATCTGAAAACTGTTGCTGCTGTACTTTATGAACTGTGATCAATCCACAGCATCATTCCTCTGGGTCTTATTGGTTGTAATCATCCCAAAGTTTTGCTATTGCGAGGTTAAATCTTCTTCTCTCCTCTAGTGAGTCTGCACTATAATTCTGCACATCATCTTCTCTATTTCCTCTGGGCTTAATGATCTAGAGTAGGTTGTTTATTTGTGCAACTTGAACTCCTGGAGGATACTATGTATAAATATCTTCGTCCCTATTATCATTTTACAATATTTAAAGATATTGTAAAATAATTTATGTGTCCCTGATTTGATTTGCATCAAGGACCTGAACTCTGTTGTTTTACGCATTACCCATCTCACTATTTATCTTCGTTAACAAATTGTATTTGAATTAAATATATGTACGTTTTTACCGTCTAGCCTGTATTTATAAAATCAAATTTTTAAATTATCCTTAAACCAAAGAATAATTTTAAATTATATTTAATTTTTACAATATATAGTGATAGAAGCTGTCAGAGTTAGATAATCTATGTAGTCTCTGCAATTTGTGAAATCTGTCGGCCTTTATACTATCAGAATTTTAAGATAATATACATCTTATCTTACGGTATATCTTTAAGGCAAATGCTTTTTTTTATTTTTCTTTACGATATAAATAAACGGTCTTAGTTAATAAATCTGAAATAAATTTGGCCGATAGGACTTAAATTAAAAATTTTAAATTTAAATATATTCTAAGCAAATATACTCATTCTATTGAATTTTATAATTTTATTTTGAAAATAAGAAATATCAGTTCACCTATTAAATTTTACTTCTCATTAAAAAGCTGCTTTATTTAAAATTACCTCCTATTCTTACTTGATTAAGGTCTTTCTAATTTTAGAATTAAATTTATAAAATTTTAGATAATTAAATATTTTATACTTTAAGTTATTATTATTGATCTGAGCTATTATTTTTTAAAAATCATCATTTTATAGGACATATTTATAATATTTTTTTTATAAATTAAGTTGGAATAGTATTTGTCTCTTAATGGTTAATAATTTTGGCTAAGATCTCGGCTTGTAAATAAAATTTAATTGTTCTTTGAGTGAAGGAATCTTTCTATATATAATTTACTTTTGTAAGGTCACAGCTCTGTTTATTTAAGGGTAGTTATTAAAGAGATTAAGTGTCCCGTTTTCATTGAATTTAGTGCGAAAAATAGTATTATTCTGAGCACAGCATTGTACTCATATTTAGTCGCCATCAGTAAAAATAAGCCATCACCATCTTAAAAATTATTTTATTAAATTAGTTTTAACTTAATCTCATAATTATTTTCTTCAAAAATGATTTATTAAATTAGGTTTTATATTAAAATAAATAATCTATGCTATAGGGAGGAGCGCAATAATAATCTGGATGGAGTATCTCCATGTTTTTTTTTTTGACTTAAATTTTAGTAATTGTGTATTTCAATCAGAAGAATAAATGAATTAACATGAGAATTAACATTATAAAATGGAGTAAATATTCCATGACATTCTGCCTAAAAATAAGCTTTCATAACATACTAAGTTATTTTAACTCAATATTCCTATCTTAAATATTTTAAGGCAAACTGAAATTGGAACCAGACATTAACAAATGCTAAAAAATAAGTTTTTTTCAGATTGATCCTATAAATTTACTCAATTTTCTTTTAACACAGTGCTATAATTTATAGTAGAGGGGGCAGGATATAAATTTATACTTTAAAAAAATAAAACTAAACTTTATAAATTTACTTATTGACCTGAGGCCTATAATGATACATTTTCTAATGTTTAATTACCACTAATAATTTATCTTGTATAAAAATAAAGTATTTAATTTATCATAACTTGTTCTAATTGCGTGAGCCCTCATAATAATCAACCAAAATATAAGCTTGCCCTATTCACATGATCAACCTTTCATTCTCAATAACTAACCAGTCTCAACTCCATCGAGTAACTTAAAAATAAATCATCCATCATACATTTATTAATAAATATCAATAATTATGTGAGTTTATAATCCTTTATAAAAATAATTCAGAGGAGTGAGATAAGATTTAAGGTGGATCTTTGTGAATCTAGAATATGATATCCTTATAACAATCACTGTCATTAATCATATACAAATTAAATAAAAAATCGTCATAAAAACTACTATGGTTGAACAAGTTCACGAGAAGGAAGACAAGATAGTTGTGCTCGGCTCTGCCAGCTAAGACTATTTCTTTAAGCTGGGTAAGATTCAGAGAATAAGAGCTATTCATTTCCATAATGAATTGAATGACTAACCTCATTGTCTTAGAGAGAATGCCTGTTATCGGAGAGACCTTAGATTGCCATGGATTTGAAAAATCTCTGGGAGGAAAGGTAAGTATCATGCAGCATAATTGCATCTATGGATGGGTTTGAGTTAAGAAAGCAGGCTGAAAGCTGAATACAACTAATATGTTAAGGCCCAGGATAATACTAACTTATCGTTTAGGGAGCCAACCAAGCAATTTGCGTTGCCAAGTTAGGAATGAGGTGCGAGATGTTAGTTCAACTCGGGCATGATGATCCAGGCCACAGATATGTCAAGGAGTTCGAAAAGCATGGAGTGGAGACAACTCATGTTAAGTTACTCGATGGAAAAGTTAATTAGAAGACGTCATTTAATAAAAAAGTAATATTTTGGCTTTGAAAGACGGAGAAAACTCAATCATCATTAATGGCGCAGCAAACTGTGAGTATGACAAAGATATGTAGCAGCTCGATGAGGAAAGGTCCCCACTATCATATGGGGAAAGAGACATCAAAAAATTTTTTTAAACTGCCAGGGGTCGCTAAAAGAGGCAGTCTTAAATAAACATCTTAAATTAAAATTTGATTTTTATTTAAATTAAATTAAAAACAAGTAAAACATTTCCCGCGCTAATGAAATATAGGTAAAACTTTCTCCCTGCTCCCAAAGAGAGATCCCAGAGGGAGCCCAAAATTTTAGCTTTTATAATAGCTTATAATTGCTAAAGAGGCAGGCACACTGTCAACATTTTAGCTTTTATAATAGCTTATAATTGCTAAAGAGGCAGGCACACCAGTTCTCTTAGATATTGGAGGTAGAGATGAGCCCCTATCCGAGGAGCTATTAGGCTTGTGCGATATGATATCTCCCAATGATTTCATTATTGTTGTTAATTAAATGAAACTGAGCTCGACAGAGTGGTCGGATAGAAAGCTCACAACTATGAGGAAGCAAAGCAAGGCCTTTTGAAGTTCGTGACTTGCACCGAGACTGGAAAATTCAAACGAGACTTAACTGTAGTCCTTAAGATGGGAGCTGAGGGTTCAGCATTTTTAAAGTACCACAAAGATACAAACACAGTCGATGAGTTCTTCAGATAAAATTCGATTATTCATTTTCATAATCAGACCAGCATTTGATTTTAAGGATCATGCAACCTCAACGTTTAAATCGGGAGATTCTTTTTAAAAAATTTTTATAAAAAAGTTAATTCACACGGGATTGTGAAAACGTTAACTGCAACATGGATGAGGCCATACTTTTTGGAAACAAGGCAGGTTTCCTCGCCATCACAAAGTTCGGAGCAGGACCCGCTATCTAATCTATAATCAATTATTAAAATTAAATTTTGCTATCCCTTCAATAGATGAGATTAACCATCACTTCAAGTGATCACCCACCTTAGTTTGAATTATATCTTAGCGGTTTATATTGAATTGATAAACTCTTAAACAAACCTTAACTTTCTTTAATACTTATAAAATATAAAACTAAGAAGTATTTAAGAGTAGCTCTAAATGAGTGAGATTAAAGCTTATTAAAAATTTGAATTGTATAGTGTTATAATATAGCTTTACTCACTCATGCCCTTACTTAATAAATTATTATTTTCCATATTGAGAGGCTTAAATACTAAATATTTTCATTATGGGCTTAATGAGTGAGTTAGGTTTAGTTAATTTTATTTTAGTTGATATCTATCTAATTGCACTTGAATGTGAAAGGACTGCTCTAGGATTATCCTGGGAAGCCGCCCTCTTTTACTGTAATTTAGGGCTTATCAAAATTCAAAGCAATTTTGTAATAAAAATAATATTTTAGCTCAGACCTCGTCTGAGAACCAAGGGTGCTATAAAGCTTCCTCTGATGTGATCCTTTTCGCAGGGTCTATTTCTAGACACCGATTTATCAAGCTTTTCACATGTTTATTTACCTTTCTCCAGTCTCTATCTCTGTAGGGTATCGGCCCACTTCCATATTTAAAAATGATCTTGAACATTAAAACTACAACTATCATATCTGTATTCATTTAGTCTCGTGGGTTTATACGCGGTACACATCTCATAGAGCATCACTCCGAAAGACCATAAATCTATCTCAGGTCCGACGAGAGTATAAATAAAAATCACTCAATGGATATTCCTGGGCTGGATTTCTGGGGCTATTAGCCGCTTGTTCCGCACTTTTCTACCATTAAAGCCTTCCCTCCATGCTCCGGCGACATTAAGTGAGAGAGACCATAGTCACAAACTTTTACAATTGGTACCTCCCCTGCTTGCTACTCCTCCTTACTTGGACGCTGCAGCAATAAATTGATTAGAGGAAATAAAATAAATTCAAGTGAGCTATATGAATGAATGCATTTTATAGTTTGAGGTCACTGTGTATTACTCCAAGTGTGTGGCCGTAGTAAACACCTTACAAAATGTCCATCGCGTAAGCTTAAAGCTTAGCTTGATTTGAAATTGGAGTGAGCGACTATAAAAAAATTAATTTCATAGCTAATGAGTTCAAAATTTCCCAAAAATTTTTGGAATCGATAAACAAGGATTTAAAAAAGATATCGCACTTACACCTTCAATTTTATCCTCAAAATAACCTGCATCATTACAGTACTCCATGAATAATACTATTTCACGATCTGTTTCAGTATAGTCGTACAACTCTAAACTATCCTTAAATTATATAACGCTTAAATTTTATGCGTTTTAAGTTTACTATGTTTTCATGTTTTAGTTAAGACTAGATGATGCACTCATTCCTAGCATACTCGAGCTATTTACTGTTATCAATTTTAATACAATTGTAATAAAATAAAGAATAAAATAAAGTTAAGCAACTTCTCCTTTCTAATGCTCTTTTTTATAACAGTCTACACAAGAAAGTTAATAAGCCTTGCATAGAAGGAAATGACAAATGTGATGTAATGAAAAAGTGCAAAGTATTCGGGTGATTCTCTAATTTTAAGTTTGATATTTTTACTCCATTTATCTGCTAACGAACGAGTGTTATTAGATGATGTCATCAAGCCAGGGTAATGAGATTTAATTTTTAGAGTAATTGCAGATTAGATTGGCTTTTCAGTTCTTATTAAAACTTACCATCTGAGTTTCATTGTGAGTAGTCAGGTAAATTATAGTCGGGGATAGCTACACATTGTATATCTCTTTGACGATTTAAATGGGAATTTAATATGCTTTAAAAGTGAGAATGAGAATTGTAGAAATTTAATCTGACGACTGAGTAGTTTTAAAGAATGCCGAACTCACTGGGGTGAAACTAAATATCCAAGTAGTATCCATCATTGTGGGCAATAATAAATGATATATTTAAGCACGCTAGGATCCCTCATGCGATCCCTATGAAATTTGATCTAAATCTTTATGATGGTCCACTATGGTTGGTTTGAGTCCGTACTCTTAGTGATCGATTTAAAAGTTAACAGGCATTTAAATACCTGATTCTGAAGCAGTTCCCATCATGCTATTTGTTTGAATCAATGTTGTTGAAGGATTATTACTAAGTTGCATTAAAATATGCATAAGAGATTACACATTTCAACATATAATTAATTGCAAAGAGTTCATACTGTTAATGAGCTGACTATTATTAGATCCGAAATCTTTAGAGTCTATACAAATATACATAACCTCATAAATGCTTAGTCTAAGTTGTATTTTTGGAGATGTTCCAAATCGTGGGGCGAGTATTTTTCTTGCAAATTTGCATAATGGTTTGGGCCATTCGAGCCATGCCTTGAGTTCGGGTGCTAACGAGTGTCATTATAGAGTAGCTGCTGATGTAGCTGGACTGTATTTATGTGATAGGGCTCTGAGCCTGAATTAGGATTTGAAGTTGTAAAACTCTGTAGTATCTGATTCTCTTTCTGGTTAAATAAAATTAAAGTTATGGAGCTATAATTTGGACAGTGATTCCATTTTGAAGCAATTAAAATATTAATCAATTAAATAATTCCTTGCTTCCCCTCTCCAAACTAACTAACGCAAACTTCTAACTCTCTCGTTAATGAGAATAAATGACCAAAATTAAAGTAATCAGAGATATACTTTTAACCTGGACGCATAAAGTTGATAAAGGGATCACAATTCAAACAAACATTTTACAATCTTTTTGTTACTTTTACTTGCAAAAACTATCCATTTTTAAAATAAATATCTAGAGAGATAGTTGAGTAGACATTTAAAATTAATCATAGTAATTCATCTTTGACACAGTATAAACTTTTTTAATTACCTTATCGTATTTTCTATTAATATCTGAATTTATATATTATCGCTAATAATTTTCTCATTAATAACATGAGCTAAAATTATAGCAATTTTAGCAATATAATTAAATAATGAGTAGCAGTGAAAACAGCAATCTTACTCAAACTCAGCACCAATAAGTGAGTTACCACTTTCAGAAATTTTGAAATCTAAAAGCTATACACTTAAAATTGTAAAATAGGAAGCGATGCAAAACATAGCGGATAGAAGGGACAGACTCAGAGTTTCTCATTCTAAGTAAGTTACTAATTATGAGAAGAGATGAAAGCGAATTACCAGAGTTAAACTAGAGTACTTGTTTTTTAAATTTAAGAAGGGTTGCTTTTTTACATGTCCTTATGATTTCCCCCATTAAATCAATCATCTCGATATAACTCTCACCTCTTTCTGATTATGAACTAATCTTTATAGTGAGAGGAATGGCAGTAGCGGAAATAACTAAATTCCATCTTCTCAAGTAAGTAACCTCATTTTTTCTTCATATTTCAGGCTACTTACTGACAATATTTTTGAATCCTTGCTTTCTCCAAGTTATTTTTAAAATCCAGTTCTCATTCAAAATGATTCACTATTCTGGTTTTCTTCAAGCCTTAGCCCCATTTATTGAATTTATATGAGATATATGACATTATTTTAAATCTCAGCTTTAGACTTTGAATCATGCGCAAAGCACACCAAAAATAAAAATGAAAGCTTTTAATGAAGTCGTAATTTCATCTGCCTCTGTCGAAACCATCCCCAAGGCTTACATTTTAAACTTATACATAGTGTTTGCCATATATATTCTATTTATTTTGAATTTTGTCAAACAGTAATTAATCACTTGTACAGAGAAGGCAAAAGATTAATGAGAGAATAGCCAACAACAAGAATAAGTTATTATTTATTTCCCTCTTTTTAATAAGAATGCGAGTTTGGAGTAACAGTAGCAATAATCAGACAAGAAAAGTTACATTTAAGCACTGGGCAACTCAAACACATCGACTAAGTATAAATTAAGATTAATTAAATGCATTTAATTCTCTCTATCGGCACCAAATACATCTGATAATGATTATAACAATGAAGGGTAAGCGAGGAAGTATGAAGGAGTAAGTGCAAACGCGGCAGTTGAGGATTAGCTACAAGCCATGGTTACTCAAGCACCAAGAAACATGAGTGTTAATAATCAGTCTGCTCATTTGAATTCTAAACAGCTTAGTATTCAGGCTCCAGCTGTTGTTCCAACTTTGAGAGATGGTAATGCCCAAATGGCTTAATCTACAGTTACATCTGCAGAGAGCACTGGCGATCAACAAATTCGCCAAGGATTTATCGGGAAGTAAAAGCCCAGAGACAAGGGAAAGAAGACACTTATTTTGGATTTAGACGAGACCTTAGTTCACAGTTCATTCAAATATGTACCGAATGTTGACATCATACTTCCAATCGAGATAGAGGGAAGAACTTTAAGTTTAAATGAATGCTTATAACTTGCGAGATTTATGTGCTTAAGAGACCAGGAGTAGATGAGTTCCTTCATAGAATGACTTAAATATATGAGGTTATAATTTTCACAGCCTCACTCTCCAAATATGCTAATCCTTTAATTGACAAGTTAGACTACATGAACTATAAATTTGCAAAACTTTTCAGGGACCACTGCACCTTCTACAACAACACTTTCATCAAAGATCTATCAAAGGTGGGCAGAGACTTGAAAGACATCTTAATTGTGGATAACTCTCCAGTGGCATACATGTTCCATCCTGAAAATGCAATTCCAATCCCTTCTTGGTATGATGACCCAAGAGATAAAGAACTCAATAAATTGGTGCCAATCCTTGAAAAGCTTTCTACAGTGGATGATGTGCGAAACTATGTTAGATACCTTGTGATTGATAATAGAATTCTCTTCACTCTTTTATAAAACTGTTATTAAGAAATTTAGCTCGTGCTTAGACTATGCTAAACGCACAGTAATTTAAGAACCAAGAGAAGAATAAGCACCAGGAGTAAGCCTAAGCTGCTACAAATCACTAAATGCACCGATCTCACTCTAATGTGCAGATGAGGAGTTCTCAATTTGGAGCACTTAATTCTTAGAAAGAGTAACTTATAAATTAAGCTGCTCAGTAAGAGGAAGAAGCCAACTAAAATCAGCAACAGCAATAGAAGAGACTCTTCTATCCTGTGGATATACAATAGACCAACTAGAAAATTCATTAAGGAAACGTGAGAAGCATCTCCTAGTAGCAAAAGAAGTCTAAGATATATGATCTTGATGAGGATGATTTACCGCCAGAGCCAGTCTTTGTACCTGCTGACCATCAAATACAGTTCAAGGCTAACTCTAAGCAGAGTGGATCTAAAAATAGAAGTCCTCTTCCCTTCACTGGGGGTAAGAAGTATTAAGGAGATGGAATGAACTCATCTCAAGCTGCCCTCATGAAGAGGAATCCTTAATAAATGCAATAGCAGCAATAGTAGCGTACTAGTTCAAATTACAAAGGTATTTTCTTACAGAACTAGCAACAGCAGCAGATTGTTGTAGAATAGTCCTTGTTCAAGAATTAAAGGAACAATATTTTTAGACAGCAGACCAATTAAATGGGCAACAACTCAGACTCTGCTTCCTCTATATCTGGCAGCGGGGGGGGGGCCTTTCCTCGTCATCCACTTTTTTCATAAAAATATGAAAAATCACTGTCTAGCCTAAAAATAGCCAAAAACACCAATTTTTTAGCCATAATTCAATTTCACAGGGCTTATCACGATCATATTCTTTAATTTAGAAAATAGGGCTTGGTTTTTTTAGAATCAGTCAGACAAAACTTTTTATTTTAAGGCAACTTTATAGAATAAAGATTTTATTTTATTGAATAAAAATATAGATGCTATCAAAATATAAGTTAATAGTTAACTACGATAAATATCAATACTACAAAAGAAAATTTATAAATGAGATGAAATTCCTTTAAACATGCTTAAAGCTATTTAAAAGCTAAGGCTTTCTATATTCAATTCTGTAAAATTTTAAAAGTAATCTAGAATACATGAAATTGCAGATTTAATCATGCAATAAAAAAAACAATATGTATTTAGTAAAACAAAATGACTTAGATATATTTTTTAGCTCAGATTATTTTATTAGGGGATACTAAAAATGGAAAGCACTTGAAAACTGTGATAAGGTGGTTTAGAGTACTTTGAATTATTTTTTACATTAGATATCTTAAACTTTTGAATAAATTAATTATCTCTAGTGATATTGCCACTCATTTAAAAAAAAAATTTTTTTAAAAAAAAATTTTTTAAGTCAAAATTTTTCAAAATTTAAAAAAATATGATCTGATAAGCTCTTGAAATTGAATTTATGGCAAAAGAATTGGTATTTTTGGTATTTTTAGGCTAGAAAAGGATTTTTATATTTTTGAAAAAGTATGACGAAAAGGCCCCCCCCCTGGCAGCTAATTGCAGAAAGCTAAGAGGGCTCTCACCTCTCATAAGCATTTGCCAATTAGCAGTCTCCGATGTCTCAGTCTCATTCTCAAATTCAGCTCATGAGAAATGATAACTCCTAACTTTTTTGATTATGATAAATTTCCTAGAACAGCATTTAACTGCAAGGAGCTGGAGCTATGATGAACAACTCTCAGTCAACACAGAATCTTAACTTCTTAAATAGGAAGTAGAAAACTCAGGAGATGTCGATGCAGCAACAGCTCTCCTAATTTGCTAATCAGTAAGCAAGATAAGGGGCCGTAGGATAAGGCCAACCACAAAATCCTAATTTGGTACTTCAAAACACAAACCACATTAAGCAAATCAGACCTTCACAAATTCTTAATTACCACAAGAAGACTGCTTCTATTTATTCTTTATAACTTCTTATTGACTCCTAGAGTACATAATCAGAACTCAAAGTACTCATAGATAAACCACTCGAACTACAACACTGCTCAGAACGAGAGCACTTCTTATTTATAGGCTATCTAGAACCATCAAAATTAGCAACAGCAGACATTAGTTCTTGCCAGACGTGCTGTGATAAACGGCTACTCACAAAACTCCTAACCTTCAAACTCCACTCCTAACTCACCAGGTCTTTAGATGAATCAAGGCTAATCTCAGTAGTCAAGAATTATAAGTCAACAGCAGTAGCTGATGTATGTGGGAGTAGGAGGAGCAGGAGTGGCTGGAAACTCTTACTTCCCTCAATCAGTTAAGAACAGCACTACAGCTCCAAATTTTTTGCACTCAACTGATTAGTAAGCCTTTTAGGGGATGGCTAATGGCGGTCAGCCTGTTCATATGAGTAGAACCCAACCTGGCAATAACAGAATTTAAGGATCGAACATGGATCGGGGAAGCAATCACTAGAAGATGCCTTCGCAATAGCAAATGAGCAACAGCGCTGGTATGCAGTAGTTTCACAGCAGCAACCCCTTCCCTTCTCCCTTCAATAAATGAACGCATTTGATTTGAACTGTCACCTACTTTAAAGTTATATTTGGACTGATAATAAGTATATCATCATGCCATACATGTTTAATCAAGCATTAATAGTTGTAACTATCTTTATTCATCCAGATCCATAATACTACAGTTTAAGAAAGTAAGAAAGTTGGTAATTTAAAAATTGGTTTAGTTTAATGATCTTATTCTTAAGAAGAAAAAGAGATAAAAGCCTGATAACAAATTAATAAGCTGCTTATCACTTCATCCTATAATTATTCAATCTAGAAATTAAACAATCATTTCATCAAGATTTAATGTTGGAATTTACTGATATAATTTATTTTGAATGGTTGATAATCATAAAAGCAGTATAAGTGTGTAGTAAACTCCTCTTTAGCCAATCCAAAAATACGAAAATTAAGTCATGACTCCTGAGATTCCCAATGAAGGCTTGCACCAATCTAAAATATGCTGCTATCATTCTTAGTTCTTTATTGAATCAAGGATATCTTCAGAGAGGGAAACGAGTATGCTGTAAACGGAAATAAATGTGGACGAATACCCACAAATGGACAGGAAACATATCGAATCAGTTCACTAACAAATAAATAATGGCAAGCAACAGACTCTCAAAGATAGAAGTCAAATTCCTTAGAGCTAACAGTAAACTCTTAAGAATCTCGTTTTTTTCTTCTTTGATTAAACTTTTGAGGTGGAAGACGTAGATGAAAACAAGGAGAATACTGGTGTAGGGCTCGGGCAAGTAATAAATCAGTTTCAGCATTCAACTAACAACACGGCCTCCTTTGAGCCCATTCAAACGCCAAACGACGCTCAACTCTATAAGACTTTCGAAGTGAGGGATTCTCTCTAGTAACTCTAGCCCAACTATGCTCACTCCAGAGACAACTCAGAGTCAAAGTAATATAACACCACCACAATAACTAATCAAGCTGAGAGCTTAGCTTTTCAACTTGCCAATTTCCAGCCGCAGGCAGCTTAGAAGCCGCCCATAAGAAATAGCAACGTCAACCTATATAAGACTACTTCTTCAACACTCAAACCTCAGGCTAACAATCTCCATTCAATCTTTCAAGAACAGAAACCAGAGGAGCAGTAGCACTTCAGCAACCCTACTTTCTAGAACAGCAGTCGGCAGGTGGTAAATTAGAACGAGAGTCGGCTGAGCAGTGCCAGAAACCACACTCCCTTGAATAGAATGACGACGACTGTGCAGGAGAGAGAGCAGAAGTACAGTCGGCTTCCCCAGGACACGATAAGAAAAGTGTATGCTGTTTATGACAAAGTATTTGGGCCCTCTTTCAATGGCTACTACCAGCAAGTCATCAAAATTGCAAACAGGGGTAACATAAACCAGCAAGTGTTTAGTGAAGTCGAGTCAGAGGTGAATGAAACCACTCAAGCACTCATCTTTGATATAAACTTAAACGTGCTTTATATTGCACAGAGAAAGTTTATTACTCAAGTTTAATAAAAGCGAGAGGTGCATTCGCCGAGAAGAAGTAAAGGAACAAGCACTCCCCGTCACCAAATAAAATTAAGCCTCAGCACAGATTCGCAGCTAGTAGCCACCAGTCACATAGAAAAAGAAACTATCTAGAGGGTAGTTTACAGATGCCTAATCAACTGATAGACTCTATTAAGAAACTCTCTCCTGACTAGCAGAAGAAGAGACTCTTCTTACTTCAGATCATGAAATATATAATGAAGAGTTATTATCTTTATCTATTTTAGAAATAAAAGCCAGAGGACCAGCAAGAGCAGATGCATGCAGCACAAGAACTTGTAAGAAAACTTAAGAAAGAAAAGTTGGAAACTATCATTCAAATGTAATAAGAATTATTTGTGGAACGAATGGAGCGTTTCAAGCAGAAGGAAATGGAAGTGTAGGCACAAGAAGAGGAGCACACTCTCGAGATTCTGAGGAAACGAGAGGAAGAAGAGCAGTTCAAGTAGCGTTAAATGGAGGAGCGCAGAGAACTAATCAAGACTAACATGCTGAGGAAGGAGATAGAGCGACAGAGAAGACTTAGTCAGTGGCAGCAGGCGTAGTCCCACAAAGTAATTCCTTTCCAGAAGGCGATGCGCCTCATTTAGTCAGGTAAGCCCGACTACAACTAAGGCTAGAGTTAATCTCTCTTAGGCTATAAACAGGTTGCCAGCTTGCAGTAGCTGGCTATACCTGAGGGTAAGTTGCCCCTCTACATCGAGATGGAAACAAAGTTCAAGAATCAGATTGAGAGTCAGGAACTCAGGAAGCGTAAGATGATACTCCAGCAGATTAATTCAAATCATTGAATTGATCTCTAATTTGATTAGGGAGTTCAAGAAGCCAATACAGAGGGATGAGTTTGAAGAGCATGCTAGGAAGTACGAGGATCAGAAAGAAGAGCTGCTGCAGCTGAAGCAAAGAGAGCGAGAACAGAAGTTACACGAACAGGAGAGGTTGTTCACTCTGGACTTGGAGAAGTTCAAGACTAAGACTTACCAGGAGGTGGCACTCATTGACTTACAAAAACGAGAGGAGGAAGAGACAAAGGAGGAGATGAAGAAGTTACTGATGGAAAAGAAGGATTCTTATGCAAGGTACGTGAAGGAGATGCACTTGCCGCCTAAGAGCAAGGCCAAGGAGCAGGAACTGCAGGACATGATCAATTCGCTTAAGCATCCAGTCCGCAGTAGTAGGAAGTTTCCCCCAGGTACGGAGATCGAAGAGATGAAAAGGTCTCGGACCATGAGTTGAACAGATTAGGGACACCTCAGGAATCTGTCGTTAGGTGGGAGTTAGAAAGGCAACGAGGAAGGATTGGTTTCCTCTACAGCAAATGATAATAATACTTATGTAGATAGGTTTAGAATGAAGGAATTTCTAGGAGGTCGAAGAAAGCAAGGAGGACGAACTTCATGCCAAAGCCTCCTCTACCTTATACCTACCAAAGTAATCACTCCCCTACCAATATCTCTTAAGGTCATCTTTATTGAATAAAGACATGATGAGTTAGTCATAGCGCCCAGTCTACACTGACTACCTCAAGGAAAGGCGGCTAAAACGCGAGAGACACCACCTAATAGATTAGAATTGTCGTAGATTAGGGTGGTTGCAGAAAGTAGAAATGTAGTAAATCAAGGAGAGACAGGAATTTGAAAACTATAACAAAGTCAAGTTTGGAGTGAAAGTCAACTCCATGTTTGTTTTAAGAATGTTTTTGAGAATTAGAGATCTTAATTATTCTTAGTGGCGGTGACCGCCAAATTTAATTAAAAGGTGATCAATTATTATTTAAGACATTGATGTGGCTGGCGATTAATTTCTGATTAATGAGTGGCTCGTGATTGATTTAATTTTGGCTGACTCGTTATAGTACTACTACTACTACTACTACTACTACTACTACTACTACTACTACTACTCTCTCTCTCTCTCTACAACGAGTCAGCCAAAATATTAGAGGTAAGTCCAGTTGTTGATTTCAATTACTCCATTTACGCAATTCATTTCGATCCTAATCTATAAGTTATTCTAAGCAGCAACACCCTCAGGGCTGAGGTAAGCATGAATATGGAATTCAATAACTTGATCCTGTAAGTCATCGAAAATACGGTTGTCGTAAATTCTGGCTATAGATAAGATATCTCCTGGTGTATACATTATCGGGATTTGCTGTTAAACTATAGTAGCTCTTTAGGGCTGGGGTTATTAGTGAAGCCCATCTTGAATTTGCTGAGACTAATGGGAATCCGTTCGCAGATCTTGAGAAGTTATACTCTAGAATAAATAAGTATAGAGCAAATTAAATTGGTTAGCGTTCTAAGCTGGATTGCTCTAGCCGTTCTGAGTATTTAACTGCTAGGATTATTACTGTTGCTATTGAGTTGAAGATCGAAGGTAATTCAATATTGTATTATAAGGTTGAATTAAACTTTAAAGCCCACCACCTACTCTTCGTTGAGCTGAATTTACTGTAGGATTTAGATTGAGTTGAATACCTTATCCTCCTACATTCAAATTCCCTTCTCTCACTTATACTTAATGATGCTTTACGATTTCATTTAGATGAGGAGAAAGATCTGTCAGCATACGCCCCATTCTATCTACAATAGGAGCAAGCTATGCAGCCATTTACACCACTTATAGATTTTAGTCGGCCCTTCTTTATCTCTGCTAAGATTCTGATAGGAATGAGATTCTTTGATGAGGATTGAAGTGACTCTGTTTTTACTCTTCTCTATTCTAAGATCCTCTTCTTTAGTCAGTCTACTTTTTCTCTTCTTCCTCAACTCCTACCTCAATTAAGAAAATTAAACTTAAGTTGAATTCGTGCAGTCTATGTTTGAGAAATATTGGTTACTTGTCTGGCTATACTCTCTCTCAATTCTGTAAAAGTCTTGATCATTTTCTCAGTCTCACTCATCATATCGACAACATCTGTCATTACTTCTCCTAGACTATTCTAGCTAGAGGGAGAGACGAAGTTTAAAGAATCAGGAACGAAGCCTGGATAAGGAGAGAGATAGTAGGTTCTTGGATTTTAAACGGTATGCGCTCTGAAGGCTGCTATTCTAGGAGAACTAGTGCTTAGCCACTCATCCCACCTACTGCCCCATCCATTATAGTGAATCAAAACTTATTATCCTTCTAATTGGACAACTTAAGCCTCAAGCCATTGATCAATAGTGTCTTTTACATCAACCCACTGTCCCAGCTAGAAAGTTCTATTCTCAAGATTGAAGGCTGGCAGCTCTGATATAAAGGAATTTGTGGAAGAGGGCAGAGTCGCATCACTTTAGCCTCTTTCAAAAGGTACCCTCATATCCATAATTTATCTGGTTTGCCAAATGTTTTGCCTGATTACTTCTAATGACTCTCTTTGATTCAGATTTATATTTGACAGGTACTGCCTTGCGTTTTGCTGAAAAGCAAATCTTCTGTTACTTATCACAAAGTTAGAGTCATCTAAAAGAAAGAAGTTATTATAAAATCAATAATAATACTTATAGTTCTGGTGATTTCCTAGACCAAGTCTATTTCTTATCCTCCATTAATTAGTGGCATATTTGCTTATACAGGGAGTTATCTCGAAGTAATTCTTGGGCCAAAACTTTGTTGAGTAGTCGATCCTGCTGGTATTGCTTGCTATGGCTACGGTTATAGTAGTTATGAAGGTTATGTTTGCTATCTCTACTGTTGCTGAGGCTGAGGATTCTGAGGAGATCTGTTTTCTAAATTAGCAACCATAT
>JAJKFJ010022873.1:0-70132 GCA_027382625.1 Tetmemena sp. SeJ-2015
ATTCAGTTAAGCCTAATACTGCCAGAGTATATACCTCTTTGTTCATTCTTATAGAAATAGACTCTAGTCCAATCTCAAACATCAGGTGAATAGACTCCAACGATGAAAAGAGCAGCTCTCCTGAAGCGAGAACTGTCACCAATCCCTGAGGTTGCTGATTCCTAAACAAAGCAGTAAAGCATTTCAAAGAGGTTCTTTGATCTTAAGATTGATTCCTCTGCAAAGAAAGCAAACTCAACAAGATCAACTCCCACTAAAGCTAAGTTGAACCTAACACCTTTCTCTCTTGCTATGGCTACTCTAAGGCTGAACTCTAGCAAAAGGAAGCTGAGTGAGGATGCGCAAAGAGTATAGGAGGCAGCTCCATAAAGGATTACTCCACGGAAGCTCAAGCTCTCTTCTTCTAGTAAGGCAAGACTCCATTTATAATATTCCATATAGGCGAAACTGCTAATAAATTTACAGGCAATAGCATAAAAATTGGAGCTTCAGTGAGATTTGAACCTGAATATAGAGCTAATATACCTGAGGATATACCTGCTGTGGCCTACCTTCCCATCTCACAAGAGAGAGCCAACATAGATTTAGCACTGGGGAAGTATGGCAAGCTGACTAGAGAACTTGCAATTAAGAAATAAGAACACAAGTAGCAGCAGTTTTCACTCAGCTTCATTGCTGCCATCAGCTAAGATAGGATCATAAGCAGCTAGATCATTGAGGGCGCTTTCAACTCAGTGCTCTTTGAGAACTTTATCTATCAGACTCTGCGCTATGTGCGCACTGACAAAGAGATGCAAGACAAAAAGATAGTGCTACTGATGGACAACGCAGTCATTCATAAATACTCAGAGATGCTTGAGACAGTGAGGAAATTCAAAGCAGTGCTTCTCTTCAATGCAGAATACTCTCCATGGCTGAATCCAGTAGAGTCGCTGTTCTCACATGTGAAGAGCCACATGAAAGGTCAGCAAGTGCAGAACAAGTAATATAGATCTGAATTCAATTTTTAGGCTGCAGCTTGTGAAAAAGGTTGGAGAGATCCTGAGTGCGATGACTGAGAGAGAGATAAGACAGATCTGGAAGCTGAGCATGAAGAAATGGCTGCAGACTCTGCGCTATGAGCGCGTGTGATGCAATCTCTCTATTCTTCTGTAGGCGAAAGCCATGCATGCCTAAGACATAGATATATCTAAGTACAAGCAATTTAGCGATATATTTTCAAACTCTGAACAAGAAAAGAAGAGTTTTGGGGTTTTGCATTTGGGTAATAATTATATAATTTTGAGTTATTTCGCGAAATCGCTCTTATTTATTTTCCATAACTTGGGAAAAACTTTTGTATTCCTCCAATATTATGGTATATTTAAAGCCCTAACTTTGTATTATGTGAGATCGTAGAATATAAGTCTAATATGTTGATCATAGTTTGAATAAGCAGCCGCGGTATGTATATATTAATTTGGGCTTAAAAAATTTCCGGAATTAAATTGTAAATTTAATTCGATTAATTCAATTTTACATTTCATTCTGATTTCTACAATAATAAACTCTTACCAAGTACATTCGATAAACTCCACTGTTTTGAGACGGCTACTTAATTTTACGCAAATATAAAATCATTAATTTCAATATAGAGATATCAATATTTTTCTCGATCGAATATCCTTAGCGCTTTATTCACAATTATTATCACCTGTGTTTTCCTTATCCTTAAAGAGGAATCATTATTTAAAACAAAGCATATCCAATTTGGGGAGCATGCTTGTTCTCTCCTTCGAGGATAACTATAATTTACACATCTCTAAATTATAACACTCGTTTTACGCTAGATTTTTTTAAAAAAATTAAAAGCCCCTAGACTAAGAAGTCAGCTTTGAACGGTTTTCTTTTAGCAGACTTAGTTTAAAATAGGGAATTCTAAATTTTAATTTTATAAAAAAGATTTTGATAATTTGAATATAATTCTTTTAAATATGCTAATTTGGACATGAGGAATAAAAAATATCCTTTTACTTACAATAAAGTTATCTTTCATTCTATAAAGAAAATTATATTTGTGAAAAGAAATGAGAGTGAAAGAGATTTTGAATTTAAAACTAAAAAGTTTTAGAAGTTTCTTGATGTAGAAACAATCCAAATAGATTAATCCATGATTAAAATAATGAAATAAGGAAAGATTCTCAATAATTGTTTTTTAATGGAGACTTAAAATGCTTCTTACTTTGAGTTTTATAAGTCACCTTAAATGTTTTAAGAAGTTAGGATTTTGTAAGCAAGAAACTGTTCCTAATTTGTAATTTTCGATAAATTTCCTAAGCTAGAAACCTTAGAGTTTACTTAAGAAAGAAATGACTGGGATTATTTTATAAGTTATGGTACTTAAAATTGTGAATAACTGAAGACAGTTCAAATTCACAATTTGTAAATGCCATAACGCATTAATATGTGGATGGAAGTTATCTAAAAATTTTAAGGATCTCAGAAAGTATACCTGAAAGTTAGAGTTTCACGAGTGAAGTTGCAATAAATAAAAGAACTAATATTTCAAAATTTTAATCAGAAATTGTTGAAATACAAACATATAAAGTTCCTTATGATCCGCAAAATCACTTTAAATCTAACAATACTTTTATAACATATTAGCATGACAAAACTATTCAACCTATATCTACTGAGAATAAAATCAAAGTTTAAATTGTGCAAGTTTCTAACAAAAAGAAAGAAATTACACATATCACATGATATTGTATTTCCTTAATCATATTTATTTTAAAATCAAATTATTAAATATAGTATAAGTTTTAAAATCTAAATCGATGATATGATTCCGATTTTAAAGCTTTAGCTCCGCAATAAAAAGTATATTATCGGATGAAAATGAAAAGTTGAACGTGGGTAATCAGAAGCTCACGAAGATAGAGTTCAGGAGAAAGTGATGTATATTAAATTCTTGATAGTTTTAATGCATTATGTTTTTAAATATGATTGTTGCCAGGACCATCCATATCAGCATGAATATTATAAAAAACACCGCTCCTACTTAGTTTTAGATTTTGTGTCTGCGCTTTGAGTAGTTGAGGGTGAGTATTGACATCTTGTAATACGCTTTACTTATAATATTTATATCAAAGTAATTAAAAATAGTAAAGATGTCATAGTCTTAACTATTTAGTATCAGTGATTAAGAATCTAGCTAAAGATAATTTAATGTTTGAATTATAATGTTATTCTCCTTTGTAGTAGTCATTTAGAAAATATTTTTAACTCTCTGCTCATTTCAATAAATTAGTTATTTTATATTTAAAATTTTTAATTGTCCTTCGACAAAAAATGAAAAATGAATATTTTAAATGCAAATTAAGCATAGGTTAAATTTATAAATTCAAAATTTATTCTATACATTATTTTAGCTGTCAAATTTTTGTTATTAAATAAACAGAAAAACAAATAAATAATAAGAAAAAATGAAAAGAAGTCTTCACATATACCCTTCACTCGTTGTGATGTCCTATTTAGGTTTAAAAGATGCGGTTAGGATCTCAATTCTATGCTAGGAATAGTCACAGTTCACTAGAGATAAGCTTGCTAGTGTATTCAAAGGATTTAGTTATACCATTGATGTTACTGAAGAAAGACTTGATAAATTTCGAAGTCAGATTAGCTTTTTCCTCCATATAGTTAGCAGCATTACTATAAATCTTGGATAGGAAACTTCTCTAGCCCTTATTTGGAATTTTTTGAGTGAGATTTTCAAATTCCTAACAGGGATTAATTTACCACTCTTTGATATTTAGGATCTTCCAAATTTAAACACCTATATTACTGATAGCCTTCTACATTATAATCCTGAAGAGAAACGAGCATTGTGTTTTAAATTTTCTCATAATTAAGCTATTTAGATGCTAGATTTAAGTTCAACACAAATAAATAAACTATGTCTTCAAGATTAAAAATTCTTTAAGAACATCTATGCTTTAAATTAAAATTTCTTAAGTTAATTTCAAAAATTATAAAATTTAATTTAATCTGGTTTCTTTTTGTATCTTTTTTTAAGGACTAAAATTTTATAAATTAATATTTCTCAAAAAAATTTTAATTTAAAATAATAATAATTTTAAAAATTAAATTAATTTAAAACCTTAATAAATGAAATCTTTTAAAATGCTTGACTTTAAAATATTTTTTTCTGTATAAAAACTCACTTTAATTTAAAACAAAATTTAAAAAAAATTAAATTTTTTACAAGAAATTTTAAATTTTAAAAGAAATATTTATATATATTTTCCCCATATTTTTCATAAAAGAAATGGCATTTATACAAAAAATAAATCAATTTCAAAATAAATATAAATTTAAAAAAAAGAAATATAGGCTCTGATTCCAAATCAGCTCAATAAAAGCAATAGACATAATCTCTCACATAACAATAATAATAACAAAGCCACGAAGTCTTCTGCAAATAAATTAGTGGATATTTTCAAATTCATCTATGAATTTAAATTAATAATGTTTTTTATTTTTAAAAGAAATTTATAGAGGAATAATTTATAAATAATTAATTTAAAATATGCTCATTTAGGCATGATGGGGAAACAAAATTACCTTTTCATTTTCAATAAAGTTATCTTTCATAAAATAAGGGAATTTGCACCTATAAGGAGACCAGCTGGATAAATATTTTTGCATACAAAAAAAATATTGAAATTTCTTAATGTAGAAACTTTTAAAATGGTAGAATCTAATCTTTCAATCTTAAAAAAAGGAATAATCTTATAAAATTGCTTAACAATGGATATTTAACATGTTCCATAGCTAGGTTTGCTTGTGCATAAAGAATTATTTTCTGAAGTAAAGACACTGAAGATTTATGATTCTTACTTTTAATAAGTTTTTAAATGCTTACCCAAACTTGAGAATTACGAATTTATCTAAAAAGAGAAAGGATTACATCAATATGTAAATTATGGGAATCAAATATTTCAAAATTTAAAGTCTGCTAAAATAGAAAGATATTCGACAATATAGTTAGAATCTAATCGTGAATTAAAGATGGATTTTGAAATATAAAAAACTGCGAAAAAAGAACTTTAAAAAAAAAACCCCCTTTTTAAAAAATTTTAAAATTTAAAAATTTAATTCAAAAAGAAAATAATTAACATTTTTTAATATTTAACTTGGTTTATTTAAAAAATTCTTTGGGTTTTTAAATTTATGTAGGTATTTTTATCATTGAAACCCGTAAATGGTTTTTTAAATCTTGAGATTTTTTTTTAAAAAGCAGCGAACGTTATAAATTTAATAAAAAAAAATTTTAATTAAGGGAATTAAAGGGCCCCCGGTTTAAATTAAAATTTAAATTTTAAGGCGGGTTTTGGAACGTAAATTTGAAAAATTGCTGGGGGACGATTATTGAAGCACACAAACCTTTCCAAGCCGAAAGGATTTTAAAAACCACTTTGCCATCCACCTACATTCTCAGCGAAGCCCTCTGCAGCCCCATCCAAAAAACCTAAAAGGAGAAAAAAATTTCCGGTTTGGGCTTGGGGCTTGAGAGCGGGGTCGCGCCTCCGTGGGCGTCTGGCTTCGTTTTCCCACCCCTGCAGGGACTGAGTGTTTGCCCATAGATTCGCCCCCTCCACGCCTACAAGGTTTAAAAAAGGGTGAGTGGGAACCCCTCACCTTTTGATTATCTCCCCAAAGTGAAAAAGGCCAAACCACCTTCACCGGGGTTTTGGGCCCTCCATTAAATCCCTTGCCTCTTTTAGTTTTTTATTTAAAATCACCAGGCCAATGGGATTTCCCAAAAACCAGGAGAAGCCTTCAGGGAAAGGGCGCCCCGGTTTGCCAAAGTGCCCCCCGGTCGGTTGCTTTCCTTTAAATTTTTTTAAAACTTTTTAATTTAATAATTACTTACAAAAAAAATTTTTGGGGTTATCTTATAAAAATTCTAAAAGATTTAAGATTAAAAATAAATTTGCTTAAAATTTTTAAAAATTTTGAAATTTACGAGACTGGATTTACCTCTAATATTTTGGGCTGACTTCTTGTAGAGAGAGAGAGTAGTAGTAATTACTATAACAAAAATTTTTCAGCGAAAATCAAATCAAACACGAGCCACCCTCATCAATCAGAAAATTTAAAAACCAAACCCCATCAATGTCTTTAAAAAAAATAATTAAAACACCTTTTTTAAATTTAAAATTTTGGGGTCACCGCCACTAAGAATAATTAAATTTAATTTCCCAAAAAATTCTTAAAAAAAAATTGATTTATCCAAATTTTATTTGGTTTTAAATTTTTTTCCTTGGGGCTCTCCCTTTTTCCAATTTTTCTTTTGGAATCCCAATTAAAATTTAACTTTAACTTTGCTAATAAATTTTAGGTTGTTTTTTTCTGAGGAAAATCCGGTAAAGAAGGAAATTTTTAACATATAAATGTAAAAATGCTAAAACCGAAGAAATTCAAGAAAAGAAGTTACCTTTTCTATCTGCATTTTTTGTATGCATTACAGAAAAATTATTTGATAAGCATTTAATGCACTAATAAATTATTCTCATAGACCATTGCAAAATGATGCATTAAGATATCAGCCACTTCTAACATGTTCCAAAGGTATTTATAAGTGATGAAGCTTCAAGCTACAACCTTCAGGAAATAAAAAGATAGTTGTTTAAAAAGTTCAATAAAAATACTGTTGAAATAAGTACTCAAAAAGCTCCTTTAAATCCCGAAAATAAAGATAAGAATAGATTTATAATATAATATTCGCATGATATAACCTTTCAACCATTATCTGTACAGAATAAAGGTAAACTCTAAATTATTCACTTTCCTAAAGTCCCTAAAATAATTGCAGATATTTAATGAAATTATCCTTTTCATATTAATCTTACCTAAAAGAATATTTCTTATACTCTTTGATTTAATAAGGATGTAATATTAAATTAGATAAATTTTGATGAGATTATAGTAGTAACTTTGGACATTCTCTTAATTTTATATTCCTGAAATATCTTATTTTAAAATAATTTGTCTTTCTGAAAAATAGACTGAGGTCTTTGAGATTTAGTTTGAAATTGTATACAATATTATTTTACAATTATTTTGCAATTATTTCCTTCCAATGAAAAGGCAAACTTCAAGTCAGACTAAACTAACTGTGAAGAAAGACAATTTTATTCTAACAACCTAAAAACCTGTTGAAGAGAAGAAAAAAAAAGCGATGCCCCTCAAAACAATTAACATGACAGTTCGCTTCAACTAGATCTCTCCCGCAAATAAGAAACAAAATGTTAAAAAAATGGAAATACAAACTTAATGAATGATGACTAAGTAATTCTCTGAGGGATTTTTTCAAAGGAATAAAAGACTCAATTACAATTTTTTACCTCGAGTTATTAGAGCTCAGGTGTTTTCCTTTCTTTAATGTAACTGAATGTACTTAATATTGATTCAGTTGAAAAGAGGAGAAACAGAATCTCTGGATCTCATTCTAAGTTTAAAGGAGAAATAAGCAATGAAAGACTTTCTAAATATTTATGCTAGCCAAATACAATCTCCTCAAAAATGGATTCTTGAAAGATTTGCTTACATAGTTGGTCATTTTTAACGGTTTGAATACAGATTTTGTAAAATCCTAGACACCAACTCAATAAAATGCTATTTGAAGTTCTTACAAGTTATTAAGACTTCCATAGATGAAGAGATAGTAGTTGAACAATAGATAATTGACTAAGAGCAATCTTTAAGCAGTCTTAGAATATTTTAAGTAAACGTCTCTATGAAAGGGGTAGACAAGATTTTGTTTTGAGATAAAGATTAGCTGCTACTTTCCGATCTTATCATTTTATTTTAGAACAATTGATTTAATATTAATCGATGTGTTCTCGTAATAATAAGATCCTTTCATTCAGATTGGAAGAGAGAGAACTTTAATTCTTAATAAACTGGAAATCTCTGGGAGTAAATTTAAATATGGAGTTCAAAAATATATCTATTAAAAAGAAAACAAACTTATTTACTTAAAGTGAAAGGCAAATCTAAGGAATAATTTATTTCTTTTTAAATCGAAAGAAGAAAAATCAGAGAATGATGATAACTGATAAAGTTCAAATGAAAAATTCATGAAATATAATGTGTTCTGGTTAATGATTTAGATTTGCTTGAGAGATCAGGCAGACTAGAAAAAGATTTTTAAAGTATAAAATATCCTTTATACATAATCAACCTCAGAACAATTAATTCTAAAATTTAGGTTGTATTGGTTACTGTACTCTTTTTATTATAAAATTCAATTGTGACTATTATTCATTCCTTCCTTTGAAATAAAATAATATTTTTGGTAATCTTTGATTAAATTATCTAAATTAAAAATATATTATAAAAATCATAATATAGGAGATTAGATAGTGAATTTATTTTAATTTTGGTAAAGATTTAAAATAAGTAAGTTAAGTTTGATTGAAGAATATGGAATTTTCTTTCAGGATTTCAAAACATATTCAATTAGCGACAGCATAATTGGAAATCAACTAAAATAAGAGTACTTAGGATTAACTGGCTACGATAATATTCAATAATTTATATTGGTCAGAATGTATTTTTCGTTACAGCATTTTATTTAATAAAATATTAGAACTCGTATTAATTCAATTTAAAAATATTTAGTCTTTTAATTTAAAGAAAACTATAATTATTTTTCTAAGTGGTAGATTAATTTAAAAATGAATTTATGAATAACTAAATTGCCCGAGCAGAGAGGAGTTAAAGGGCAAGCATAAAAAAGTTTGAGTAATTGAGAGGATTTAAGTTAATAAATACAAGTTTCTATGAAATGATTGTGCTAATGAACTCTCCAAACCTAACAAAATTGCAAATTTAGGATTCAATGGTAGGGTTTTCATGAACTTAATCTCGGATTGCACAACTCTAAACTAGTAATATTTTATTTTAGTTCAGCTATTAACATGCTTAACAGCAAACTTAATAGAGGATTTATCAACTCCCATTCTTTAAATTTATAATCATTGTCATTATTTAGAATAATTCTAAATGAACTACAGCAATTTAAGAGAGCTAAAAAAGATAAATATAGGAGCAGATAATCTCTAAAGTTTACTAGATTTCAAGCAAGAATTAATATTATTAAATTATCTCTATTAAAATATTTTAATATAAACTCTATTTTGATAATTCTTAAATGATTTAATTATTTTAATAAGTTGATAATATAAATTCTTCATACTTTTAAATATATAAGCAAGCCTTTATGTCGCATCCTAGAGCAAGTTCTATTTAGATATAACTTGAAGCAAGAAAAGACTTTTTAATCCTGGAGCATATAATAAATTAGTTGGTCTTTGCAGGAAACAAGAATGTGTAAATAAAAGCCAATCAGTTAGTGTTATTTTAAGTGCCAGATTCCTAATCTCGCAGCTAGTTGTATCTCTCTTTATTCTATACAAAATAATTGTATATAATAATTATATATATATATTTAAACCACTTATGATTTTTTAATTAAAAAAATCTTTAAAGTTAGGAGATCAAAGTGTTTTGTAATGTAATTTAAATAAAGAATCTAAAGTGAGAAAAGATCTTAAAAACATTAAGATCTTCTAGAATTATCAATTTAATAGTCACAGAATTCATAATTCACTGATAAGTAAGAAGGGATTTAATCAATCTAATCAATTAATTATAATCCTAAAATAGCATTAAAAAATACAATCGAGTTCAATTATTTCTTAATGAGTTTTAAATCAGTATTTACTTTTAAATTACTTTATTTTTCTGTTTAAAATTAAATTTAAATATAGCAAAATGCATTTGCAGTATTTAAAATACAATAAATTATTATGTGAGTATTTTATTCGAGAAGAGCGCAATCAAAGTCTTAAATGAAACTTTTAAGGCCTTAAATTTCAGAATAACATCTGAAGCCATAGATTTTTAATTTATTATTTTTAGATGAATAATCATTCAAGTATTCTCTTATCTTAGAACAAATGTCAATGATGAAATGGAAATAGAGTCCCAGATTAAAATTTTAGTTCCTTCTGAAGCAAGCATATCCAAAATATTTTGACCTGTATTCATAATTAATTTATTATCCAATTTATTCAAAATATTGCTTAATCCGAGGATGTATTTTTTCCATACTTGAATTGAATAGCATTATAAAATAATCTTAAAAAGCTACATTTGGAATCTTAAAATTATAATAATTATTTAGATTTACATCTGCTCCAAACAAATGAACTATAAACATAGATCATGATTTCTTACTCTCGGTCAACAAATAGCAAACAGTGGTTATCTCCGTTACGATATTTGAGTATCTAAGTAAATTGGAATTACTAAAATTCATAAATGCAAGATCATTCCAACAAGATGAAGCTCTCATTCTGATATTTAATCTCTCTTTAAATTTATAATAAATGATGCAAATAAAAAGAAGAAATCTTACAAAAACTAGACCTTGTAAAATAAATGCTCACTCTCTCCAACCAGAAATGTTTGTCAATACTAAATAAATAACCATTAAAGTTATTTTAAATTGCATACTAGATCACCCTCTCTTCATTTTAATATTTTGTTGATCATTGCGAAACAAGAAGCTGAAAGTATAGTTTTATAGAACTATTATGTATGGCAAAAGATTGCTTTACACTTGTGTTTTAAGATATTTTGACAACTTAGCAAGTTCTTTTAAGCTAAAAGTTTTTAATAACTCTGAATAGTATTAAAGATAAAAAATCTAAAAGCTTAGCTAGTACCGTTTACGCTGAGATTCTCAATCTTACAAGTGAATCAAATCCCTTGAAATAAAATAATCTATATTTAGAAGATGATAGCGCAGAGTCTCTATTTTATAGTTTATATATTAGTCATTAATAAACTTTTATTAATATTAAATATCATATTTTGCAATTAAATGGGTTCAAAGAGCATGCTTCATACAACCAAGATAAAGTAATGTTTATGGCAAAATTTATTAGAACATTAAGTAAGTTTTCGACAAGATCAATAGGATCAAAATTGTGCAAAAACTTATTTTCAGATACTTTATATTAACTTAATTTTATAGATTTGAAACTCTAAGAATTTGCGATTCTAAAATCTTTTAATAAATATTCCTTTTATAAATAATGAGGAAATAAAAAGAATGCAATATTTATTTTAACTTTTAAGCAGCATTTTTTCTTGAGCATTTTTAGTTAAAAATTAAAATATAATTTAAAACCACAATTTTTAATCTCACTATTGAATAAATTGAATCATAATAGATAATTTAATTGTATATTTTTATTTATACCTAATTTTATTATTGAAGATTAGTTTCTTTCTAAACAAAAAGAGTTCCCTATTTATTTAATTTAAAAACTAAGACTGCTTAAAGAAAATTAATATTTCGAATTTTGTAAATATTTCTTCTGATCAATATCAGAAGTACTTACTCTTGAAGTGGCCCAGTATTATAGAAGTATTAGAATGAAAAACAGCTTAATTATATCTTAAATTTTGAGATCAAGAATAATTTAAATTTTAGGTTAAACTTTTAAATTTTAAAATTAAATTAAGCTGAATAGGAAATAACAGATCTTAAGACTTTGTAAAGGAAAGCGATAACTTTCTTTGGCATAAACCCCTTATATTAGAACAGGAAATGAAACTCCTCAAACAGACAACTCCATAGCTAAATATGTTTTATTATATTGTCTATAAGAATAATTATTTTTAGAATAATTTCAAATAGCTTAATTTAGTTCAGAAGAGAGAATAAAAGATTTAGCAATGACTTTAAGAACACCATAATAATTTAGATTTTTCCTTCTTTATCCAAACACAACATTTATTATGAAATACCCTTAATTAATTTTCAGTTTGATTTAGTTTTTAATAATTCAATAATTTAAAATTTGATAAGTATTGATATGTGGGAGACACTTGAGTTGTCAGAATCAGCCATCTTTGAAACTGAGTTTCTATCAAATATGAATAATTTAAGAGAAATTAAGTGCCATAACTCAATAATTATCTACCCAGGTTTACTTTCTAATCTTCAAAAACTAGAAATTTACTCTGTTGAATTTGCAGATATGAAAAAATTTAAAGATACATTCTTTGAGAAACCAGTTTATTGTATCTAAGATTCATTGTTATTTGGCTATTAAATCCAATTATTTCTTAAATGTCTTATAAAGATGAATAAATCAGAGGCTATATTCATTTCTATTAAAATATTTGTTTAGTTTGATTGAGCTAATTAGGTTGGTTCTTTAAGCATTTTGAAGAAAATGAAGTTAGACATTTTAGAATCAAACCTTCAAAAAATGATTAAATACTTATATCTATAACTTATTATGAGCAAATAAATTTCACATTTATATTTTGATAATTGAATGGAAAGACTTCGTAGAATTAATTCCTCATCTTTACGAAAATACAAGGACAAAGTAGCAAAATTAGAAAAAAATTAAAATCGCAATTCAAAATAGTGTCACATTTAAGCAAATAATTAAAGAGGGATTTGTATAAGGCTTTAATAATCTTTTCATTCAAATTCGTAAGTTATCATCGGATTAAAAATAATTTCAATTGTTTTATTAGTTAAGATCAATCTAATTTTATTCTTTAAAAGATAATCCCTTAAAAAATAAGAATAATAAACTATTTGGTAGGCTAAATATTAAAAATTTAAAGGCTAAAATTTTAATTAAGGTATTTTTATTTTAACTGAGAATGGGTTTGATCATCTAAGATGTAATGAGTGCTAATTTTCATTAATTTTTTTAAATTGAAAGCTTCTTCCAGAATTTATAGTTTGCCTAACAGACACAATTAAAGAATTGTTATTTTTTTTATTATGGGTTGAATACGAATGGTTAATCTAAAAATGAAAATATACACTCACTTAGTTTTAAAGACTTATAATTACTTACTCATATTTTGAAAGAGCAATTGCTAATGCTTTAATTCGACTCATTAGGTTTATTATATATTTGCATAATTTTGTTGAAATCTCTAAGAACATCTGCATTATAACTCTGATGTGTCATTTATTTGTGTTCTGTTTATGAAAAAGCTTGCCTCCACCTTGGGCACGAACTTCCCACTATCTATATCCTTTGTTCATTAAAAATAATTTTGGCATTAGTCTTGGGCAAGGATGCAATGAACTCTTGTATCCTTCATTATGTTTCTCATAATAGAGCAACTATTTCTAGAAAAAAACAGCGATTAGACTTAGTAAATTATAGTTAAACTCAACAATAATCATGATAATAAGTTTTAAAGAATAAAGGCTTACTTACTTTTGCTTTCTTTCATCATAGTTTTAGAAAATTGGAAAATCTTTATCCTTCATTTTATCATTTCTTTCATTCCTCTTATTTTAATGAATGAAATTACAAACTGATGTTATTTATTAAATCATTGTTCATTCTCAATCAATTAAAGACGTATTTTTTAGAAAAATAAACCCTCGATCAATTAATCTTATTCACCTCACCTTATGTTCAAAGGTGCTTCTAGTATTTGGTTTTTTAAGATAATAGATGCGAAAAATTATATGAAAAAATTCAGTAAGCTAATAAAAATTAGTCGAGCTCAATTTTTAGTATTTATTTTATGATAAAATCTTCCCAATTTTGATAGCTTCTATTTTAAAATAAAAAAAAAATTTAGGGTTTTTTCCAAAATTTTTATAGGGAAAAAATATAATTTTGGGAAATTTTTTTTAAATAAATTAAAAATTAAAATTAAATTCCCCTCTACGACGAAAATGAAGCTTTGGGGGGGGGCCTTTCCTCGTCATTTCCCCTTTTTTAAAAAATTTTTAAAAAAAAAGATCTAGCCTAAATTTTTCAAAAAAACCCAAATTTTTAGTCCAAAATTAAATTCCCAAAAAAAATTAAAAAGGAACTTTTTTTATAAAAATTATTTAAAAAATTTTTTGAAACTCGGGGAAAATTTAAAAATTTTATCTTTAAGGGGAGCATTATAAGGGGGAATAACCCTTTTTTTTTTGTTTTTGGGAAAAAAATTTGGTTTAAATTTTTTGGATGGGGAAAAACAACAAAGGGTTTTTGCTTAAAATTAAATTTTAAAATTTTTTTATAAAAATAAAAATTTAAAATTATTTAAAATAAAAAATCCAAAATTTAAATTTAAAAAAAATTTTAAAAAAAATTTAAAAAATTTTTAAAACAATTTATTACCCAAAATTATTCAAATTAAAAAAAAAAACACTATTTATATATAAAATTTTTGAAACTATCTTTTAAAAAGGTGTTTTTAAGTCAGAAGAGAATTCTAAAGCTCTTAAAAAAAACCCTTTAAAGTTTTATCAGCTATTTTTTTTTTAAATTTTTTAAAACCCTTTTTCTCATAAAGGTTTTTTGGGAAAATTTTAAATTTTTAAACAAAATGATTTTCCCTTTTAACCCAAATTTTTTTTTTTCAAAATCCGTTTTCCCCTTTCAAGGTTCTTTTCCCAAAAACTCTAAAATAAAACAAATTTTCGGAAATAGGGGGTTTGGCATTTTGAAATTTTAAAATTTGGGGCTAAAAAATTGGTGTTTTTTGCCCGATATTAGGCTAGATCGTTTATTTTTTTTATATTTTCAAAAAAAGGGGATGAAAGAGGAAAGGGCCCCCCCCCCCCAAAATTTTTTATTATTAAGCTAAACCTGGGGGAACTAACTTAATTTTTTCTCTAAGAGAGTTTTGTATTAAATTTGCCCCAAAACAAAAAACTCAAGTAAGAAATTTGACAAAAGTTAATAAAACCCAAACCCAGGGTTTAAAAAAAAACCGTTTCCACATTCATTCTCAAAGACTCAAAACAAAATTAAGGTCATTTAATAATAAAATCTTCCATTCCCCCCCCCCCCCTTTTCATATTTCCCAATTTCCCATACACAAAAAAAATTTAAATTTTAAGTTTTAAAAACCTTATTTCAAATCACCTAAAACGCCCTTCGCTTTCTTTTTTGAAACAAAAATTTGGACCGATACTAATTTAAATTTTTTAAAACCCCCAAACCTTTTTTTTAAATTTTTTATATTTAAGGGGGAAATAAAAATTGGGGTTATAAATATATCTATTTACCAAAATTTTTTATTATTAAATTTTTCTCCCCGAAATAATTTATTAATAAATTTTTGGAACTTGGGGAAATTTAAATAAATTTTTTATTTTTAAAAAATATATGGAAACCCCCTTAAAAGCAAAAATTAAATTTTGGGGGGGGAGGGGTCTTTTTCCCTTCAAAAACCCCATAATTTTATAAGAAAGTGAAAAAAATAAAAATTTTGTATAATTAAAATTTTTTTTTAATTTCTTATTTAAACCCTGCGAAATCCCAAAAGCGAAATTAAATCAAAAAAAAAACCCACATGGGGTCCATTTCCTTTTAAACAAATTTTTCCCTTTTTGGGCTCTTTAAAGGGATTGGGGTTTTAGTCCCCCCCTTTCAAAATAAAAAAAGGGGGGAAAAAGGGCCCCGTTCTCAAACCCTCAAAATCCATTTGCAAAAATTTGTTTGGGGGCCACACTTTTTACTTTTCGCATTTTGAAAAAGGGTTCTTTCCCGATTTAGGGGAAAGGGTTTGGGGGTTGGGCCCGGGTGTTCCTCAAACGCCTTTTTTAAGTTTTAAGATGTTTGGGACATTCAATTAAATTTTGGATTGATCCTCAAAATCTTTTGCCACTAAGGGGCAAATTCCGTTTTTTGGAAAATAGCGCGCGAAGTCTTCCCAAATAGTTTCCTTTTTTTCCAAAAACCCCTTTTACTTATAAATGAAGGGGAAACAACCCTTTTGTTAAAGGGCAAAAACGTACAAAAATTAATCGAGTGAAGCTTTTTATTGAATTCACTGGGCCATTTTTTATAATTTTCGAAATTTTATTTAACCCTTCCAGGTTTTGAGAAGGGTTGAATTTTTTGGCTTTAAAAAAAAATTTTAGTTATAATTTTTTTATAAAAAAATTTTTTAAATTTAAAAAAATATATTTTTAAATTTTAAATTAAAAAAATTTGAATTATTATGCTATTCTTTTATGGAGCCAATAAAAAAATATTTTTAAAAACTCTATTATTTCAATAAATTAAGTTATTTTAATGTTAAAAAATTTAAAACCTTAAAAAAATAAAAAAGAAAATTTTTTTGAAATTTTTATTTTTTTTAAATTTTTTAAAATTTTTGAATTTAATCTATAAAATTTTTTTAATTGGTTTAAAAATGTAAAATGGGGCAAATTTTTTTTTATTAAAAAAAGCAGAAAAAAAATAATAAATAATTTAAGGAAAAAAATGAAAAGATTTTTCTTCACATTTACCCTTCGCTGGTTTGATGTCCTATTTAGGTGTTAAGGGAAACGGTTTTTGGGGTCTAACTTTTTTTGCAAGGGGGAAAAAGTGAATTTACAAAAAAATTTTAAACTTGCTAGTTGTTTTTCAAAGGGTTTTGTTTTACCATTGATGTTAAATGGGAAGGGGGGACTTGGGGGAAATTTCGAAATAGGAATTACTTTTTCCTCCAATTGTTTGCAGCCCTTACTAAAATCTTGGGGGTAGGAAACTTCTCTAGCCCTTATTTGGAATTTTTTGAGTGAGATTTTTCAAATTCCTTTAAAAGGGATTTTAATTTTCCATCTTTAATATTTAGGATCTTTCCAAATTTAAACACCTATAAAAACTAATAGCCTTCAAACATTTAATCCTGATGAAAACGAGTCTTTTGTTTTAAATTTTTCATAATAAAGCTATTTAGATGCTAGATTTTCATTCCAAGCATATAAAATATCTTTTAGGGCCTTGGGGAATTAAAAATTTGGAAACATTTTTATGCTTTATTTAAAGTAAAATTTCAATTAATTAGATTAAAAAAAGTTTTTTAAAATTTTTAAATTTAAAAAATTTTTCTTTTCTGGGTTAAGGGAAGGGGAAAGGCCCGGGCGCAAGGAAGGTAAAAATTTTTCCCCAAATTATTTTTTAAAATTTAAATTTGTAAACCCTATTTAAAAAAAATTGGCATTTTATTTAAAAATTAAACAAAACCTTAAAAAAATTTTCCCATTTTGTTTTAAATTTTTTTGAAAATAAACCTAAAAAAATCCTTACAAAAAAGTTCCAAAAAAAATTTAAAAAAATTCCCAAAAATTATATGGCCAAAATTTTAAAGGGAAAAATCTAAACCAGAATATATATATCCAATTGGGTTAAACTTTGATTTTGTAAACAACCTTTTAAAACTGAGGGTTTTAAAAAATTAAACCTCCCCAAAATTTTTAAATTTAAGTTATTGTTAATTTTATAAAAAAGGAATTTTTTTTTGGTAGTTTTAGATTAAAAAGTCGTTTTTCGTATTTCCTTCCCTTTTGGCATGTGGAGTTAAATTTCCACATTAGTTGTTATTTCATTTTCGAGGCCCTTTGCAGATTTAATTAAAGATTGGGCCCTTAAAAATTTATAAAATTTTTTCTTTATTTTTTTCAACCCGGAAAAGTCTTTTTTGAAAAAAGTTAAAAAAATTTCAAAATTTTAAAAATAAATTTTTCCTTTTTTCTTTTTATAAATAAAATAACATTTTAAACAAACCCAAATAAATAAAAAGAATAAAAAAATATAAGCTTCAAAATTATATAGGCCCAAATTAATTCCAAAAACAAGTTCCCTTTAAAACATTGGCAATTTTTAAACTCTTTTTAAGAAAAAAGGGGGTTAAAAGCCAAAAAGGGCCCCTTTTGCCCAAAAAAAATTAAAATGCCCCCATTTTTTAAATTTAATTTTTGAAAATTTTAAATTTTAAATTTTTAAAATTTTAAAAAAAAAGTTTATAAAAATTTAAATTTTTTAAATAAATTTTAATTTAAAAAAAATTTTGCTCATTTTTGGGGTGTTGGGGAAAAAAAAATTACCCCCCTTTTATTTTACAAAAAAGTTTCTTGCAAACCAAAAAAAAAGGAATTTTTTCCTAAGGGAAAAGCTAAAGGAAGTTGGTTTTGGCCCAAAAAAAAAAATATTTAAAATTTTTTTAATTGTTTGAAAACTTTTTAAAAAAGGTTTTGAATCTAAAACTTTTCCCAATCTTAAAAAAAGGGTAAATTTTAAAACTTAAAAAAATTTCAAAAAAAATGGGGAAATTTTAAAATGTTCCAGGGTTAAAGGGTTTTCCCGTGACTAAAGGGAAATTTTTTTCTGAAGTTAATAAAGGGGGCATGAAGTTATATGAAATTTTTCTTTTTTAAAAAGGGTTTTTTAAAAAGGGTTACCCCAAAATTGGAAAAAATTCGAAATTTTTCTAAAAAAAAGAAAAAAGGTAAGACCAAAATTAAAAAAATGGGAAAAACCAAAATTTTCAAAATTTAAAGTCGGCTTATTTTTAAAAAAGGGTATTCGACCCAAAATAGTTTAAATTTTAATCCCTGAAATTTTAAAAATGGATTTTGGGAAATAATTTTAAAAAATTTTTGGGAAAAAAAAAAATTTATTAAAATTTTAAAAACCCATTTTTCAAGGGTTATAAACTTTTAAAAATGAACTATAGTTAAAATCATCATTAATTAAATAAGAATCTGTTCTAATCTTTAATTTTTTATGAAGCAACGATTAATTTCTTTTTTGTTCCTCTTATAAATCTAAGCTAATTTTAATGAATTATTCAGTTATACAGCAAAAAAGGAGGAAATTTTTTACATAAAAATGTAAAAATGGTAAAACCGAAGAAGTTCAAGAAAAGAAGTTCCCTTTTCTATCTGCATGTTATGTATGCATTACAGAAAAATTATTTAATAAATATTTTATTCTAATAAATTATTCCCATAGACCATTGCAACACTATGCATTAAGATATCGGCCATTTCTAACATGTTCCGAAAGTATTTATAAGTGATAAAGCTTCAAGCTACAAATTTCAGGAAATAAAAAATTAGTTGTTTGCAAAGTTCAATAAAAATACTGTTGAAATAAGTTCACTATCAGCTCCTTTATATCCCGAAAATAAAGATAAGAATAGATTTACCATATCATATTCGCACGATATAACCTTTCAACCAATATCTGTACAGAATAAAGTTAAATTCTAAATTCTTCACTTTCCTAAAGTCCCTAAAATAATTGCAGATATTTAATGAAATTATCCTTTTCTTATTAATCTTACCTAAAAAGAATATTTCTTATACTACATTATTTAATAAGGCTGTAATATAAAATTATATAAATCCTGATTAAACTATAGAAGTAACTTTGGAAATTCTCTTAATTTTATATTCCTGAAATATCATATTTTAAAATAATTTGTCTTTCTGAAAAAAGACTGAGGTAATTGTGATTTTGTTTGAAATTGTATATAATAATATTTTGCAATTATTTCTTTCGAATGAAAAGGCAAACTTCAAGTCAGGCTAAACTAATTGCCTTCATCTCATTATAATTCAAAAGAGATTTCTAAATTTTTATTCTATAAAAATAATTTTAAATAATTTGGATATAAATAATTGCAATATGCTAATTTGGACATGAGAAATAAGAAATATCCTTTTACTTACAATAAAGTTATCTTACATTCTTTAGAAAGAAAAATAGTACAGACAATTTAAAATTAAAACAAAGAAATTTTTGAAGTTTCTTGATGAAGAAACCTTGAGAATTGACTAATGCTCCATATTTTTAAAAAAAAGAAGTAATTCTAAACAATTGCTTTACATGGAGTATTAAAATGCTTCTTACTTAAATTTTTAAAGATCTACTGAAATGTTTTGAGAAGTTAGGATTTTGTAAATAAGAAATAGTGAATTTTGTGGAATTTTTGATAATTTTCCTAAGCTTGAAACCTTAGAAATTGTATAAGATTAAAACGACTGCTACTATTCGATAATTTATGGGAATTAAAATTTTGGAAATTTAAAGACAGTTCATATTGACAAATCGTAAGAAACATATGCCATTAATAAACTTTATATGGAAGATATCTAAAGGTATTAAGGAGCTCAGAAAGTATACATAAAAGATAGAGTTTCACTAGGGAGGTTAGAATAAATAAAAGAACTTATATTTCAATTATTCAATAAGGATATTGTTGAAATAGAAACAAAGAAAGCTCCTTATAATCAGGAGTGTCTCTATGAGCCTTATAATAGTATAACATATTAGCATGACAAAACCATTCAACCTTTGTCAACAGAAAATAAAGTTAAAGTTTAAATCTAGCTAGTTTCTTATAAAAGAAAGAAACTAAATTCTTTCGTACTCATATTTTTTGAAGAAAAAATTTTTAATTATCGATTAAGTTTAAAATTGAAACTCTATCTGATTATATAGATTTGATAGTTTTAAATATACTAAAAGCTTGCAGTAATAAGTATATTTTTTATCATATAATAGTAAAAGGAGAGCTGCACAAGAAGTAGAGAATTTATCATGCTTATATTTTTGACGTATTTTATGAGCAATCAAATTATATAAAATTGAAGCATTCTCTCTTAAAAGTAAAGAGTCACTCTAAACAATCTCATTAGAATTACAATAAGCTCACTTCTCTTTGTAGTAGCAGATCTTCCATCATAGATAGTTTCCTTATCTCAAGTTCTTTCCATAGATTATATCACACATCCATTGTTTAAATAACGTATAACACTGTGAATTTAGTAAGCTAAGGCATTAAAATATTGATGATCTTTTATATTAGAAGTTTTATTAAATATTCTAATAATTAAAATGAAAGATTAATATAAGAACAAAGATTATTATTTCGAAAATTAAGGAAATTAATTAGAATGAAAATCATGAGATTTCTCTAAAATTTTAAATAGGTAGAATTAGCAGCTTTATTTACAACTGTAATACAATACTTTATGCTAATAGAGCACATTAGAGTATATTTGTACCTTTTAAAATGGTAATATAAGCATTTTTATGATATTAAAGATGATTTTTTATAATAAAACAACAAATTTGTAAACCTATATTTAGACTCTTAATAAAATTATTTTCAAAATTTTTATTTTTATTAATTTTTGATTTAAGAATTTTTAATATATAACTAATAAATAAAACTCTTTTCCCCATGACATTAAGAAAATAAATCTGAATTTATTGGTAATTTGTTCAATGTTTTTATTTAATTTGGTTATAAAATTGCTGTATGTTTAAATTCTCAAATGTTTATCTTATAACAAAGCATAAAGCTATGTTTGATGATGACCCTTAAAATTAGAAATTCATCTAATAAAATTCATTTTAAATTTTTACTTCTTTTGTAGAACGAGATCATATTTTTTAAAAAAAACTGACCAATTTAATCACTTTTTTTTCCGCAGAAGCAAGGGCCTTTCCCCAAAGATTTTCAAAAATTTTTATTTTTTTTTTACTTTAAAAAAACGGAAGTTTTTCAAATTAAAAAAAATTTTAAAGGATTTTTCCACAAAAAAATTTTAAAAGACTATTGTTTATCTGAAATTATAATAGCTCTTTGTGTTTTAATTGAGTAATTTTTAAATTTATTTTTCCCAAATTTTTTGATCAAATAAAAAAGACAACAAATAATCCAAAGAATCGATTAAAACTCCGAGAATTAAAAGCTTGAAGAAGAGAAAGAAAAGGATGAGAAGACCCCAAAATCATTTAATTAACCAGCTATATTCATTGAGACCTCCACCGCTACTAAAAAATAATCGACTAGATAATTGGCTGAAGGCTTTTTTGAAAGAAATAAAAGACTCAAATACCATTTTCTACCTAGAGTGATTAGAGCTCAGGTGTTTTCTTTCCTTTAAAATAACTGCATGTTCAAAATAGTGATTTAGTTGTAAAGAGGAGAAACTGAATCTCTCAATCTAATTCAAAGTTTTAAGGAGAATAAATAAGACTTTCTAACAATTTATGCATACAAAATGCACTTTTCTCAAAAGTGGCTGCTTTAATGATTTGCTTACATAGTTGAGCACTTTTAAATATTTGAATATAGAATTTATAAAATCCTAGATACTAACTCAATCAAATGCTATTTGAAGTTCTTACAAGCTATAAGGACTTATCTTGAGAAAGGATTAATTTTTGACTCAAAGAAAATAATAACGGAAGAAAAGTAGATTACTAAATGAAGAATTTTTGTAAATCTCGAAATTAAAGGAGTTGATAAGATTTTGTATAGAAAGGAAGATGAGATTTTACTCAATGATCTTATCATTAAAATTTGACATGATTTATTTTAAGTGATATATTTTTAAATAAATAATAGGATCCTAATAGATTCAATTGGAAGAGAGAGGACTTTAATTCTAAATGAACTCAAAATATTAGGAAGTAATTTTGTATATAATTTGCACAAATTAAGCAATAAATAATTAAAGCATTTAAAAGATTGAAATCAGATACTCCTAAATCTTAAAATTTTTCTTGATTTCTTATAAGTTAAAATTATAGAGTTATACAGTGCTAATTTTTAAATGATTTAGATCGCTTAAAATATTAGCTCTCTTTTTATTATTTAAAATTGCTTACATTAGTTTTTAATATGAATCTGCCGAATAAATAAGCAATAGATTGCATTAAACTAAACTAAGTAGAATATGTAGTAGTAAATAATATATTTAAATAAAATTGAAAATTTTTTAATCAAATTCTTCTTAAATTTGAATTAGATTATTGTTTTAAAAAAAAATTTAAAACATTAAATGTGCTTGTTTAATGAGATTATTTCTTTTTTAAGCATTTAATTAAAAAAAGTAAGCTAAGTTTGATAGAAGAGTACGGCCTTTTCTTTCGTGATTTCAGAGTATATACAATTAGAGATAGTGAAATAGGCAAAAAACTAAAGAAGAATATTTAGGATTATCTGAAACAGATGATATTAATCAAAAATTGCTCAATATTAAATAATTTTACTTATTTATTTTAAAACTAAACAATTATACTCTTAATTCGTATAACAAAAATATAGATTAATAATATTGTAATTTTTTCTAGTAGATTATTCTAAAATGTATTTAAGAATAATTAAATTGCCCGAGCAGAGAGGAATTAAAGGGCAAGCATAAAAAAGTTTGAGCAAGTGATATTATTTAAGATAATAAATACAAGTTTCTATGAAATTATTGTGCTATTGAATTCTCCAAACCTAATGAAATTGCAAATTTATGACTCAAAAGTTCCATTTATGAACTTAATTTCGGAAATCAAAACTTTAGACTAGTATTTTTTATTATAGTTCAGCTACTAACATTTTAAACAAATTTAATCGCAGATTTACCATCTCCCATTCTTTAAATTTGTATTCTTATTTATAATTTTGATTATTCTAAATGAACTACAGCAATTTAAGATGGCTATAGAATATTCATCTAGGAACAGATAACTTTTAAGATTTACTTAACTTCAAGCAAGTGTTTATATTTTTATTAAATCAGTTACACATTAATTTTTATAATAATTATATTTTTAAATATAGAAGCAAGCTTTTATGTCCCATCCTAGTGCAAGCACAGTTTATATTCTCCTTGACGCCAGGAAACATTTTGTAACACTAGAGCAAATAATAAACTAGTTGGTATTTCCAGGAAATTGTAATGTCTAAATAACAGCTTAGTAGATAGACTTATTTTTACCTTAAAACGTTTAATCTAGGAACTAGTTTTATCTCTCTTTATTCTTATTAAAAATAAACTCATTTTTTATTAAGCTTTAAATATTAAATTAGAATTGCAAAAATTCAAAAAAATTCGATTTTATTATAAGGAAAGTAAATATATTTTTCAAGAAAATTCTAAAAGTGTTCAAAGATGTAAAAAGGTCATTTAAAGCAGTTATTTATAAAATTTACAGATAATATTTTAAGTAAACTAATTAGAATTTAATTTTAATATCATTTAAGATGGTGCAGAATTAGATTATATGAAGTTAAACAAGGGCACCTATTCAGAGTTAATTACCAAATGAGAATAAATAATTTCATTCAGTATTAAATTTATAAATTAACCTAAAATTATTAATGATTGTTATAAAAATCTCAATGTGCAGTTAAGTGGATGTAATGGTTAGTTTTTTTTTAAAATTATTTGGAGTCTTACACGGTGATAGCATTTCAGATTGATTAGAGGCATAATTAAGTAATAAATCATTTAAAGGTGCCACCTAACGCAATTGAGTTTTTTTTACCTAATACCTTTTTATTGAGTCAACTGGATTCCCCTCTTCTCATCAAGGATCACTACCATTTGCAATTTCATTGTGCTCTCAGAAGGGGCTATTCTCATAGGTGCGCTTTCTTTGGTATATCCTGACGGGTTCACTCCTTAATTACTATTAAACTTAAGTTCTTAGTTATAATCTAAATTTAGGAAGAGGAATTAAGCAATATTATAAAATAAGGAATCAGATATAACTAAGCATAATCAAAAAGGGGATTTTTTGGAATATAATTACTCATTCAATAATGATTTCTTAATCTTAAATGCTATAAAAAGAGGAATATCTTCATAATTACACATCTAATTTTCAAACGAAAAGGAGAGATTGCAATTGAATTTTAGCACTTCTAATTTATTTAAAATTGAATATAGAATTTTTATAAAAGCTATAATTCTTATTTTATTCCAGAAGAGTCCAATGAAAATTTTAAATGAAATTTTCGGATCATCTAATTTCAGAATAACATCTTAAGCCAAAGATTTACAATTTATTATTTTTTAGATGAAAAATCATTCAAGTATACTATAGTCTTAGAACAAATGTCAAGTGATGAAACAGAAATAGAATCCAAGATTAAAATTTTACTACCTTCTGAAACAAGTATATCCAAAATATTTTGACCTGTACTCTGAGTTAATTAATTTCATTTAACTCTAATAAAATATTCTTTTTACTCTAGGGATAATTTATTTTTGCAATGAACTAGCAATAATAATTTGGTTAAAAACTAATATATTCATTCTAATTATTATAATCAATTTATCATTTTTTTGTTTCAAAAGAGACCTCACGGAATGACTGATACACAAGAAAGCCATTTTCTTGGTAAACAAATCGCAAATAGTCAGCTCCATACAATATTTTAGTACATCAGTAAAATGGACTTACTTAAATTCATAAATGCAAGATCCTTCATGCAAGATGAGAAACTCATCCTGATATTAAAAATTATACCATTTTATTATGTTTATTTAAATGATGCTTTTACAAAGAAGAAAACAGGAAAATATTAGGCCTTGCAAAATAATTGCTCAATCTCTCCAACCTGAAATGTTTTTGAGTACGAAATATCATACAACTTATTATAATTATTTGAATTGTATTGTAACTAGCCCTCCCTAACCACATTTTAATTCTGTTCATCGTGGTAATAAAAGAAGCAGAGAGTATAGTTGGATATAACTAGTATGCATGGCAACAGACAAATTTACTCTTGTGTTTTCAGATATTTTGACAATTGACTAGGTCATTTTAAGCAAGGAATTATTAAGAATCCTGAATAATATGGAAGATAAAAACTTTCAAAGGTTAACCAGTTTTATTAATGCTGAGATTCAAAATCTCAATAAGGAATCAAAGCCATTTAAATTTATAGTCATATGTTTTTAAAAATAATGAACAAAATTTCAAATGCTTTTTTTTAAAATGTAAGTTTTAAAAGTAATTATAAACTTTTTATAAATTCTTTAAATTAATATAATTGAAGTTAAATGGATTGAAAAAGCTAACAAAGGAAATCCTGTCTCACAGAATCAAATTAAAGGCTAGTATTTTTCAAATATTAGGTAAGTTTCTAAATTTATGATAAACCTTATGCTTCAATCGATAACTTAACTGATGATAAATAAGAAATGGGCAATTTAATTAAAAATCTTAGTTAGGATGGCAATGAATCGATTTTTTTTAATCACCTCTAAGATTGGTTTCTTTTACCTTAAATTCTACTTGTAATTGCTAAATTAATGTTTTAGATTTGAAAGACTAGAAATATGCAATTCTAAGATCTATTTAAATTTATAAATTACATTAAATTTAACTCAATATTATTTTCTTTAAATTATTTTAATCTCACTATTGCCAGAATTAAAGTGAATCTGTGTAAAATACATAATATTTTTAAACTTATCTATAATTCTTCAAAAATATTTCTTCTATTAAAATAACTGAGTTATTTTTCTTCACATTTTATTGTTAATAAAGTAATTCTAAAGTGAAATTAAATTCAAAATATACATTTTTGAAAATATATTTTATAGATAACAAAAGTTCTTGTGCTTCAAGTGGTTCAGCATTATAAAATTATCAAAATCACAAATAAAATCAAATAAGTGAATTGGATCGTGGGTTTTAGAAATAAGATCAAGCTTAATATAAAGGTAAAAATCATCATCTATAAGAATATTCTCTGGCTTGAAGAAAAAAGTAAGGGGTGGTAATTTTTAGATATTAAATAGGAAAAGATTAGGTTTTAATTAAATTATTGCACCCCATTGGTTAATCACTGATCTCTAGAGAGTAATCCAATTAAACATTAGAGTTTTAATTACATCTCTAAATTATATATTAACCACCAATCAATATTAAAGATAATCAGAATCAGCCAATTAGAGATCTTTATTGATTAGACTCTTGCTCTCAGAGATTATTAAGAATTGGGTTTTCATCTTATTTCTACAACCCACGATCCAATTCACTTATTTGATTTTAGCTTAATATATAATTTACAAAATATATGATGCAACCTTAATTTATCAATAAATAAATTTATATTTAAGCTGAATAGGCGATAACTGATAAGAAGATTTTATAGAGAGTACTAGAACATTTAACCCTGATAAAATCTCAAAATTAGAGTAGGACATGAAACTCCGCAAAAAATCTATCCCATAGCTCAATATAATTTTCGATACAATTTAAAAATATATTTTTAATTTACTTTAATATATTATCTAGATATTTTCGAATAGATAGTTAGAAACTTTAATTTTTCTTGAATAAATAAGTTATTAGACAATTTATTTAAATATGATTGAACAGGAAACATACTATTCTTTTAATTTTAATTAATTTATATGCTTAAAATTGTGTATGAAATATGTGGGAGACCCTTGAGTTGTCAGAATCTGTGATCTTTGAAACTGAGTACTTATCAAATATGAATAATCTAAGATAGATTAAGTGTCATAACTCTCTAATTATCTACCCAGTTTTCCTTTCTCGCCTTAAAAAATTAGAAATTTACTCTGTTGAGTTTTCAGATATGAAAAAATTTAAAGGAACTTTCTTTTCTAGATCAGGTTATTTCTCCTAGAGTGAAACATTATTTGGGTATTCAATCCTATTTTTTAATAAAAATTATTAAATTATTTAAATAAGAGCTTTGAAGTTAAATAACTTATTTTTCTTTATGGTTTTGATTAGTCAGCTACTATTGGATCTCTCGTCATCTCAAAGAAGATGAAATTAGATATTTTAGAATATAAACCAAATAAATTTACAAAAATCACTATATTTATCTCTTAAAATCAAATAATTTCCTCATATATATATTTACAATTGAATGGAAAGAATTCGTAAAATTAATTCCTTGCTTAACTAAATCTAGAAAATTACAACTTATGAAATCTAGCAAAATCAAAGTTAAGATCCATGATAAATCCTTTTTTTAGGATATTATAAAAGAAGGATTTGTAGAAGGATACAATAATCTTTACCTGGAAGTTGACAAATTATTTAAAAATTCTAATTAAAAAGAAGAGAACTTGAAATTTATTAAAAAAAAGTATTGGCCTTTCTCAATTCATAAAAAAAGATGATTTATCAAGAAGCCTTCTTCGGGATAGGATTACTGTAGAATATTTAGAAGGTTAATTAATTAAATTTCTAAATACTTGTTTTTATTCTGAGCTTATTGATTATCAAAACCTTAATATTTTATGATTTTCTACTTAAAGAGGCTAAGATTTTTTCACTTAACCATTTGATAGATATGGTAGATTGAAAAGAGAAATCTGACGGTGGGCTTTGGCGGTGACGTGGCACAACTGATGAAGGAGTTACGCCTGTGAATTACTTTAAATCGATTAAGTATTATATGCCCGTTAGTGGTTCTTAATTCCTAATAAATTAAATGAGAAGAGAAATCAAATTTAGCATTCAAAAGATGTGAAGAGCTCTTAGGACTAATTTATGAATAAACTATTTCAAATAAAATGACCTTCATGTTTATTTCTATTGATAGGATTTATACTTTATTTATTTTCGTTTTATTAAGAACTAATAAGTTAGATAAGCTGCATTTTTGTATTCAACTATTTCTAGTTTAATTTGGCTGATATCAATCTTCAATCTAAATGAAGCTTTTATTTTATTATATATTAAGCTAAAACTGGGGACTTGCTCAATTTATCACTTTGTGACTTGATGTATTAAATTTGCGAGCAAACTCTCAAGCAAGACTTTGACAAAAATTATTAAAGCCCAATCTTAGTTAAGAATAAGTATCTCCACATCTCATTCTCAAAGACTCAAACAAAAGATTAAAAACTAATAAAATCAACAATCACCCTCAAATTCCCTTTACTATAACTAATGATAAATTTAAAAATAACTTAAGATATCTTATTTATATACCAATAATCACACCAAACAATTAATTGTCATATTTTTGACCAAATTAGCAAATGTATGGAAATATTTATAATAAGTTTTACAATCAAATTCTTTTACCAATTGTTTTCTAATCTTCAAATTATTTTAATTTTCAAAGAAGGTAATTGTAAATAATTTGCGTTATTAAATAAATATAAAGCTAATTTGTTGTAAAAAATAATACTCCATAAAAATGAAAAAATGTTTTCACATTTACCCCTCACTAGTAGTGGTGTCATATTTAGGCCTTAAAGAATCGGTTAGGATTTCAACTATATGCAAAGAGTAGTCATAGTTCACAAGAAATAAGCTTGCTAGTGTTTTCAAAGGATATAGCTATAGCATTGATGTTAATGAAAGAAATCTTAATAAATTTCGAAATAAGAGTCTTTATTTCCTTGATATTGTTAGTAGCATTACACTAAATCTTTGATAGGAAACTTCTCTTGCCCTTATCTGGAATATATTGAATGATATTTTTAAATTCTTTACAGGCATCTATTTTCCTCTCCTAAACAAAGAGATTCTTCTATAATTGGATACCTTTCTTACTGATAGCATTTAACATTATAATCCACATGAGAAACTTAACTTATGTTTTAAGTTTTCACATTACAAAGCTATTGAGATACTAGATTTAAATTCAAGACAATTGAAACAACTTAGCTCTGAAGATTAAAATTTCTTTAAGAACATCTATGCTTTATATTTTAAACTAAAATTTTAGTGAAATAAACAAATCATTGTAAAATTAATTTAAGACTAGTTCTTACTTTATTTATAATTAATTAATTTCATCTATTAAAAATTAGAATAGATATTTTATCACTAGTAATTAAAGTCTAATTGATGTTGGAATTTCGTAAATTATCTAAAATAAAATGAATCAATATTCAAAGAATCAAATTAATAAAAATATTGGCCATAATTAAATTAAGCGATTTATAAAGAAATGTATTATCTTTTATTATATATTATCACACAGAAAATTTGTATTAAAATGAGGTAAGAATTCCTTTAACAAATTAAAAGTAATCTTTAACTTGAAGTTGAAATTTTATAATAAATTATAGATATTTGGCTTTTAGTGGCTTCACATACCTTAAAGCAAATTATAGTTGGAATTTTAATTAAAATCCAGTGATTGGTTAAAATAATAAATGGAGAGTTGCAACTTCGTGTCAGTTGAAATTGTAGATTCAGCCCCTGATCTGCAGCTTATTCGATAGCTTATCAAAAATTAATATGAGTTTCTTCTTTAATCATCTTCGTAGCACCTCTCAGCAGCGAGATATGACTCACGCATTCTTCTTCTTCCTCGTCATATTCTTCATCTAAACTTGTGTCGCTTATAACTCTTTACTGAGCGCTCCCACACAAAAGTTACAAGGATAAAAAAATCTTAGAATTTGATGCTGAATCGAATGGTCTAATAATTATTTAAATTGGATACACTTCAACTGTCATTCATTTATTCCATTTTAATTTAATATCTAATTTAATTCTCTTTTTTATTAAATTCTCAGCTATACTATGCTCATCTACTTATTATGCTGAGCATTTAATCAAAAGATATCTTGAATGATGAATAAAATAGTTTAAAATTTCTTTAAAAAATAGTGTTATCCTAATTTTAAGTAAAGACAGAAGTTATCTTTTTGTTGAATTATGCAAATCGATCGGACAATCAATATATTCTATGGTGGTTTTCCAAAGCAGTTATATCGAATACAAAAATTTATTTTCCTCTCCTAAGCTTAAGGAGCATAAATGAGGTAAAAATAAACTAAATAAGTGTGCAATTAATCGCTTTTGAATGAGATGTGTGTTTATTTTTTAAAAAGAAATAGATATTTAATAACTATAAATTATAAATAATTACTTGAAAAATGCACATTTAGAAGTGAGGAATATAAAGTATCCTTTTATTTTCAATAAAGTTATCTTTTATTCAATAAAGGAAATTATCCTTCGAAGATAAAATGAAAGAATAAGAGACTATCATTTGAATACTAAAAAATTCTTGTAGTTTCTTGATGTTGAAACTTTACAAATAGATGAATCTGAAATTAGTAAAGTAAAGTAAAAGTAAAATTTAGGGAATAAATATAATAATCAATTTTAAAACCAGCACTTATTATAGTACTTGTTCTAATATCGAATTACTATCCTATGTAAGATGGCTTTATATTAATGTTTATAGGGATACTTTCAATCCAGTGGGCAACCACTATCTGAAATTAGAATAATGTAAAAAGAGATTATTCTTAAAAATTGCTTAACAATGGAGTTTTAAAATTCTTCCTTCTTATACTATAATACACCATCTGATATGTTTTCAGCAGTTAGGACTTTAAAAATAAAAAACTCTTCCTTTCATAAAGTTTTTGATAAATTGCCAAAGCTTGAAAACTTAGAATTTATTAAGAATAGTGATACTTAGAATTATTCATTAAATTATGGGAGAGATCATTTTGATAATTTAAAGTCAGTTTATATAGACAAATAATAAATAATATTGTATCATTTAAGTGTGAATTTAAGGCTGATTTATATATAAATAAAATACTTTAATAAAAAAATGATCTCTATTAAAATTTACTTTCAAAATTATATATGCTTCATTGGTTTCGAATTAAATTTATCATTTCATTTATTTCTGCCATTTTTAATCTTTACTTTGCTTCTTATTAATATAGTTAAGTATAGAATACCTTTGAAATGCCAAATTGAACTATTATCTTTTTAGAACTTAAATAGTATCCAACCGATCTTTAATTGTGAAATTTGCTAAAATGTTTTATTCCATCAATCAATCTATATAAACGAAATAAATTATTAGATAAAAGTAAAAAAAATATATTCATAAAATTGAAAATAAAGCACCGAAAAATTGAAAAGTATAAGAAAATTAAACGAGCATTAAGTAGTTCTAATTAATACATTCTTTTAATTTTGCAATGGAGAAACAATTATATTATGTTCACTTTAATTAAATCTGATTTAAATTTCTATTCTTCGTATATACTATAAAAACACTATGATAGAAGATATCTCTTATTTCTAAAACGTTCCAAAGGTATTTATAAGAGATAGAGTTTAAAAAGGAAAGTTGCAATAAATAAAAACATAGATACTTCAATTATTTAATAAAAATATTGTTTAATTAGAAATCCAAAGCGTCCACCCTGATCTGGAAAAAAGATTCTTAAAGTAATAGATTATTATGACATATTAACATGATAGAACTGTTAAACCTATATCCAAAGAGAATAGAATTTAAATATCAATTATGCACGTTTCTAATCAACACAAAAATAATTGATTATATCGAATGAAGTATTATTTTCTTGACAATCTTAATTAGAAAATATATTTCTTATAAAATAAATTCATAATTTAAATGTTTTTTTTTTAATTATAGTATTTCATATAGATTATGGTGCTATAAATTTCAGATTTAATTAATTAAAATTCAAAAATTCAGAATATTAAATTTTAATATTGCCTCTACATAATAATTTAAATTTTTAAATTGATGAGCAGTAAAAATAAAAAAATTTCTCATTTTTATGTTCTTTACATTTATTATATTAAGTATTATAAAGAACTGTTTATTTTGTCACTCTTATAAGTAGAAATATCTTCAAAATATATTCCATCGCAAAAAATGTTGAGAGTGCCACTCACTATACTTTCGCATTTGAAATTTGCAGCTGTTCCTCATCGCACTTCTAAGTTTTAAGATGCGCACATCAATTATTTGATTGATCCTCAAACTCTTCGCCACTAAGCGCACTTCATTTTAGAGTAACAGATCAAACTTGATATTACTTATTAAAACAGCAAAATATATCAGGCAAAGATCTATTTTCTTTATACTTTAAATGAAATTAGAGAGTCCTAAGAAAAATTATGAATAGATTCTTTATAGAAGATAGTTTTAAAAATGGAGAAAATCCTTTTCAATTTTCCATGTAATTTATTAAGAAATTAAAGTTTATATTAAGCCATGAGCTTACTAGATGATAAGTATTTAAATTTGATAGACATCGATTCTATTGATCACATGGGATTCTTTATTTCTTATTAAACCATTTAAATCTGATATGATTTTTCTTTATCTGAAAATATGAATTAAGAGTATTTCCATTTAATCTAAAAATTGTATATAATATTATTTAGTTTCAAATGAAAAAACATACTTCCAGCCAGCCTTAATTAAAAATCAATAAAAAAACCAAGAAAAAAATAAAAACCTAAAAACCAGAAGAAAAAGAAGAAGAGAAGAAACAAAATGTGAAGACCCCAAAATCAGTTGTTTATCCAGCTATATTCAGTACCACTGCTAGTAATATATCTTAGAATAAAATATTGGATACATAATCACAATAATTGACTAAGCATTTATCTGAGGGATTTCTGGAAAGAAATAAAAGGCTAAATTACCATTTTTTACCTAGAGTTATTAGAGCACAGGTGTTTTCTTTCATTTCAAATAACTGGATGTTCAGAATAGTGAATTTGTTGAAAAGAGGGGAAACAGAATCTCTTAATCTAATTCAAAGTTTTAAGGAGAGTGAATAAGATTTCCTAAAAATTTTTGCGTACAAAATAGAATCTCCTCAACAATGGCTTCTCAACTGATTTGCTTCCTTGGTTTAGCATTTTTAAAGATTTGAATATAAATTTTACAAAATCCTAGACACAAACTAAATCGAATGCTATTTGAAGTGCTTACAAGTTATTAAGAGTTAAATAAATATCGATAACTCAGAACAAATGAAAACGGATGGAAGCTAAATGACTCATTGAAGGATTTATTTGAACGTAGAATTGAAAGGGGTTGATAAGATTTTGTATAGAAAGGAAGATGATATTTTACTATCCGATCTTATCATTAAAAATGGGATAATTTAATTTATTTTTTTGAATTTTTCCTATAAATAACAAGATACTTTAAGATCCTATTGGAGGAGAGAGAGCTTTAATTCTAAATGAACTCAAAATCTCAAGGAGTAAAATAAATTATTAATGGGAGAAAAAATCAATACAAAGTATTTAAAAAGTTTGAATTGATATAATCCAGCATTAAAAGTTTTTTTTATTAATGCAATAGCTTCCAAATTATTCTTGATTTCTTCTAGGTTAAAATAATGTGGAAATAGAGTGGCAGTATATTAATTATTTATAATCTCAAGGCATAATAAAGTATCTAAAATTATTTAGAAGTATTTATTTCAGTTTCTCAATCTAAAACAAAAAATAATAAGCAATAGATTTTATTAAAATGATTTAAGATAAATAATTAGTAGTTTATAATTTATTAAAATAAATTTAGACTAATTTTATCTTCCAAAATTTAATGCAATAATCCTTATTTAATTGATTTATAATAAAACTGAATATTTAAATATTTTTGTTTGTTTAAATTAAATGAAGTAAGCTAAGCTTGATAGAGGAATATGGGATATTCTTTCAGGACTTCAAAACCTATACAATTAACGATAGTGAAATAGGAAAAACACTAAAATAAGAGTATTTAGGATTATCTGCCACTGACAATATTAGTCATAATTTGTTCTAAAATTATAAAATTTTGATTATTTATTTTAACCTTAAGAATTTTATTTTCATGGATGTTAAAATATTGATGTTTTTATATGCGGTAGATTATTCTAAAAATTTATTTAAGAATAACTAAATTGCCCGAGCAGAGGGGAATTAAAGAGCAAGCATTAAACATTTTGAGCATGCGAGCAGATTTAAGATTAGAAATACACGTTTTTATGAAATGATAGTGCTTTTGAACTCTCCAAAGCTTACAAATTTGGAAATTAATTATTCAAAAGTACCATTTATGAACTTACTTTCGGATTGCACTGCTCTAAACTAGTTTAATTTTATTTTAGTTCAGCTACTAACATCTTTAGCCAACTAACTCGAGGATTTATCCACTACCATTCTTAAATATGTTATCTTTATCATTATTTAAATTATTCTAAATGAACTATAGCAATTTAAAAGACTACAGAAGATCAAACTTGGAACAGATAAATTGTAAGATTTACTTAACTTCAAGCAACAGTTTATTTTTATAATTAAAATCAGTAACATTATTATTTGAATATCTAAATAGTTAAAATATTTTTTTTTAAATATGGAAGCAAGCATTTATGTCCCATCCATAAGCTAGAAGAGTTTAAATCATTCTAGACGCTAGGAAAAATGTTCTAATACTTGAGTAAATAATAAAATAGTTGATCTTTACAGGAAATAGTAACGTCCAAATAACAGCCTAGTAGATAGACTTATTTTTACCCTAAAATGTGCAATCTAGGAACTTGTATTAACTTTCTTTATTCTTAATTAAAATTAATTATCATTTGATGATCTTTAAATTTTAAATTAAAATTGTTTTTAGTCTAGATATAAATATTCGGTGATTCATTTAATTTTAAATAATATCCTTTCTAAATTAAAAATAATAAATTAGAATTAAAGATATTGAAATAAAATTATTAAGTGGATCAAAAACGTTAGAAATTGAAGTTTAACAATATGATTTCAATTAAATGTAGTTAAGTTTGGGACGAATTTATATTAAGAGTACTCTGAAAATATTCAGATTTTGTGAAGCAGAATCATAGACTATTTTAAGAGGAGAAAATTTTTTTAAAAAAATAAATGCCTTAAAATATAAAAAATTATTAAATCATAGAGAGCTCTAATAATTACCATTCTTTTTTAAATATGAATCTCTAAATAAAAAAAAGAAATTAAATTTTGTTAATATAAAATATTTTTATTAAATGAGTGTTAATAGAATAATTAAATTTACTTATTCTAGAGAAGCGCAATCAAAATTTTAAATGAAATTTTTAGTTCATCTAAAATCAGAATAACATCTGAAGCCATAGATTTATAAATTTATTTTAGATGAATATAGCTGAGAATTCAATAAAAAAGAGAATTAAATTAGATATTAAATTAAAATGGAATAAATCAATGGCATTTGAAGTGCGTCCAATTTAAATAATTATTACACCATTCGATTCAGCATCAAATTCTAAGAAATATTTATCCTTGTAACTTATGTGTGGGAGCGCTCAGTAAAGAGTTATAAGTGACACAGGTTATGATGAAGATGATGATGAGGATGATGAAGAATGCGCATGTCATATCTCATGCTGAGAGGTGCTTCGAAGATGATTAAAGAAGAAACTCTTATTAATTTTTGATTCTCTATTGAACAAGCTGCAGTTCAGGGGTGAATCAATGATTTGAACTAACAAAAAGTTGAAATTTTCCATTTATTATTTTAACCAATCACCGAATTATTTAATATTCCTACTATAATCATTCAAGTACGCTCTTATCTTAGAATAAATGTCAAGTAATGAAATGGAAATAGAATCCAAGGTTAAAATATTACTACCTTCTGAAGCAAGCATATCCAAAATATTTTGAACTGTACTCCGAGTTAATTAATTTCATTTAACTCTAATAAAAAAATTCTTTTCCTCTGAGGTGAATTTATTTTTGTAAATCAGTTGATTAATTAATAATTAATTGGTTTTAAAAAGATACGTTTTTATTTCAAAAATAATATAATAATCAATACTTCTAACTTCAAACGATTTCTCGGGGAATGATGGATACTTAAGAAAGCAATTCACATGTTAAATAAATAGCAAGCAGCTATCTGCAAACGATATTTGAGTACCTCAGTAAATTAGAATTACTAAAATTCATAAATGGAAGATCTTTCTTACAAGATGAAATACTCATTCTGATTTTGAATATTTAAATTGTGAACGATATTATAGATTTAAGCAGGACTTTCAAAATTTTGAATCACTCTAGAGGCTGTTGACAAACGTTAGGTGAGGACAGGCTGAGGTTCCTGATGTAGTACTCCTGGTTTCTTGGCAGTTTGATTCTTTCTCTATTCTTGGTGGAATTCATTTGAAAAACCGAATTAATTAAATTAAAGTACACTCTATTAAATTAAGCCAAACTTCATTTTGATCTTTTAGACTTAGACTATTCAAATAAATGGGCAAATACTTTTAAATTGGGAATAGATTACGCATCAATATAATTATTACCTACGGGGTATTCCAATAGTCTAAACTTCCATTCTGAGAAATGTGAAAGAGATATTTAATTAGGGCGAGATGGGTGTGAATTATTATTTTAAATATAAAAGTTCATTACAAATGGACTATCACTGACGAAGGCTCCGAACTCAGCACAAAGCATGGAGATAGGAGGCCCCGATTCTAGGACTGCGCCAATGCCACTACCTCCAATACTGCACTTCTTGCGATATTTGGGCAGGATTGGTGAAAGAAAGTCTTATATGCGCGGGGAGACTTGCCCAGATGGAGAGACCCAGAGTCCACTAGTAGTCAGCTTTCCTTGGACTGAGATACAGCTGGCAGGATTTTTCGGGAGAACCATGATCTAGGGCTTTCAGCTAGCCAATGCAGTAGGAGAGAGATACCACAGGCTTGCCGATACAGTCGCAGAGCAAATGACATATGTCAGAAAGGAAATGTTTGTTTGAGAAGAATAAGATGCGCTTTGTACTCGGCGAATGCAGTTTAGTATGTTAAGTTAAATTTTTAAGCACCCATCTCGCCCTAATTAAATATCTCTTTCACATTTCTCAGAATGGAAGTTTAGACTATTGGAATACCCCGTAGGTAATAATTATATTGATGCGTAATCTATTCCCAATTTAAAAGTATTTGCCCATTTATTTGAATAGTCTAAAGTCTAAAAAGATCAAAATGAAGTTTGGCTTAATTTAATAGAGTGTACTTTAATTTAATTAATTCGGTTTTTCAAATGAATTCCACCAAGAATAGAGAAAGAATCAAACTGCCAAGAAACCAGGAGTACTACATCAGGAACCTCAGCCTGTCCTCACCTAACGTTTGTCAACAGCCTCTAGAGTGATTCAAAATTTTGAAAATCCTGCTTAAATCTATAATATTAATTAATGATGCTTATAAAAAGAAGAAAACAGGAAAACATTAGACCTTGTAAAATAAATGCTCGCTCTCTCAAATCAGAAATGTTTGTAAATACTAAATAAATTACTTGTAATAGCTAATTTTAATTGCATACTCGCTCTCCCTCACTGCATTTTAATTCTGATCATCATTGTAATAAAAGAAGAAGAGAGTATAGTTGGATATAACTAGTATGTATGGCAACAGACAAATTTACTCTTGTGTTTTCAGATATTTTGACGATCATTCAAGTCAACTACCGCAAATACTTTTTTGAAATCCTGAATGATACCAAGGATGAAAACTCTTAAAGTGTTGCTAGTTTTATTAACACAGAGATTCAAAGCCTGTCTAACGAATCAAATCTCTATACATTTTTATCTCTTATCTAATATTTCTATTGCTATAGGAAATAATTTTAAGAGTTAGATTTAAATATATTAATTAATTCTTAAAGATTTTAATTTTTTTGATTTAAATGGACTGAGAGAGCGTAATTTCCTAAGCCACTTCCCAAAAATTAGATTTTAGGCAAATTGTATTCAAATATTGAGTAAGTTTTCTATATTTTAATAATCTGGCGCTTAAAGATACAGTTTAATCAAGGAAAAGATAATTTTAATTGCTAAACTATATTTTATAGATTTGAAACTCTAGAAATTTGCAATTCTAAAATCTATTAAATAAAATTATAATTATTAAAGAAATCAAATATGATATATTTAATTCACAATTTTGAAACATTTCCTTATAAATATTATATAAATTATCTTTAAATTTTAAAATTGCCAACTCATTTAACTATATTATGTTATTGTAGGACCAAATTTATTTAAAATCGATTATTTATTATATAATATACAAAGTATTGCAATAAAGAGGTAGCTGAAATAGTTGAAAACCTCCATATCTTCAGTTTATTAAACAGTTAATCAAAAGAAAAAATAAGAAGTCCTTCTTTCATTATATACAAAGGGTTAGTAAGTGGATATATGTGATACTCACATTGATATTAATTTCTAATTCAAGTCTTCAGGTAACTTGACCAGCTTTTAAATAGGTACTGAATACTCCCACACAAAGTTGCAAGGATATAAATCTCTTAATTATTATGATCTAATGAATGATATAGTCAATATATAAATCTGAGATTCTTCATCTCTCTCTCTGAATTAATTCGTTTAATAATTTCTAATTTAAAGATACTTTATATTAAATTTCATTAGCTATAATGAAAATTAATTTAATTTAATAAACCTCGATTATGTTTTTTAATCTCACTATTGCAAAAATTAAAGCAAAATCTGTGTTATATATTTAATTTGCACTCTTAATTGCTCTATACTGTAATTAATTTTTAAAAATATTGAGTTCCTCTCATTTTATTTTTGTAATTTAATCTTAAATCAATATATGAAGAAATTATATTCAAGATTTACAATTTTTAAATATATTTCAAAACCCCATAATATGATAAGAAAGTGAAAATAAGTCGTGTATAATTAATTTCTTTATTAATACTTATAATCATGCGAGTCAAACGCGAAATTACTCAAAAATAACTACATGATCCATCCTATCTCAGTTTCATTTTGACTCTAAGGTATGGATGTAGTCACCCTTATCAGTAGTAATAGCCAGTTCTCAACATCAACTCCATCGCAAAAATTTGAGAGTGCCACACTATACTCTCGCATTTGAAAGTTGCTTCGAAAATATAAGAAGAGAAAACATTGAGGAAGCATCGGTGCAAGGAACTGCAGGCTACTTCCCATAGAGACAGACTTGGCTCAACGGTTCAGTGCAGTGGGACATTTGGTCTATAGTTGCAATCATACTTGAATGCGATATGAAACCAGAGGAATACTACTAGTGTGAAAGTGAAGATGATGCAATATAATTCGCAACAAGACATTGTAAGATAGACAAGGTATCAGAACCTTTGAAAAAGTTAGAGAGTAATAATCAAGCAACCTATGAAACCTAACACTCAGTTATCTGAGATAGAGAAGCACTTAAAGGTATAAAATTCAGAGAATATGAGACAGACCGTCAAGGTCACCTTCCTAGAAGACTTTAGATTGCCTGTTTAGGGTTAAAATTTAGCATTATTATTAGTATTATAAGTAAAATATGATTAGGTAATTAAGAAATACAAATACAAAAATATTTTAACAGAAGTATCCTGTTTTTTATTATTACATTAAGAAATACAAAGGAAAGTTCAAATTGTATTATAAAATAGTTTATTCATAATGCATAAAGTAATAAGTTTAAGCTTTCAGAAAATTATATCAGCATGATGAAAATTTCGAGTTTATATGTGCCATTATAATCTAAAATAACTATATGAATGGCTAAAATATTAATAAGATGAAGAAATATTTATACCCACATAACCATGATAGCAAAGTTTTTACAAAGAGCACTTAAATGAGAATCCCGCCGGCATAGATATCAACCTTTCGGTGATATTTATTTATTTGATTAATTTATTAACTTTCTTACTTAAACTCCAGCCTGTAAATGATGTTATAATACATTTCAGTGTATTTGGATAATTTAATTTTCTAATCATTATTAAATTAAAATTAAAATTCAACGCACACGATCGGCACAAGGCACCGGTCGCCCTTTCCCTGAAGGCTTTCTGGTTTGGTAATCCGTTGGCTGGTGGGTGAGTGCTTAAAGGGGCAAGGGATAATGGCAGCCGAAGCCCTGGGGAAGGTGGTTGGGCTGCTCACTGGAGAGATAATCAAAGGTGAGTGGTTCCCACTCACCCTCCTAATCCTGTTAGGCGTAGAGGGATGTGATCTATGGGCAAACACTCAGTCATGCAGTTGGACAGCGAAGCCAGACGCTACGGAGCAGCGACTTGCTCTCGGTCCTAAGCTACCCGATTTTTTTTCTCCTTTTAGGTATTTTTGGATGGTGAAGCCGGGGGCTTCTGCTCAGAATGTGAAGGTGGCGGGGGTGCCACGTGTTAATATCCCTATTCGGCTGGTAGGTTTGTGTGCGTCAGATAAGTGCGTCACAGCAATATGATTGACGTCACGGCCTATCTTATTTATGCCGGGGGCCCTTTAATTCCCTTAATTATTATTAATTTTCTAATCATATTTTTCTTATAATAAAGAAATTAATAACATACAACTATTTTTCACTTTCCTTATCGTATTATGGGGTTTTGGAATTTTGATTCTATCTATAACAAAAGTTCTTATTCTTCTAGTAGTTCAGCATTTTAAAATCATCAAAATTAGAAACAGCTTAAATAAATATTATTTGTCTAAATATAAATATTATACAAATATAATTTATTGTATTAAGATTTGTAATTTTTATTTAAAGCAGAATAGATGATAAAAGATAATAAGATTTTAGAGCGACTATTCCTTGATTCTTTCCTTTGAAATAAATCTCTAAATTAGAGCAGGATATGAAACTACTCAGAGACTAAACTCTCTAGCTTAATATTTTTTCGTTTTAATAATTAAAAAGTTTTATATTTTAAGTTAGAAATTTAAAGAATTTAAATGCTTAAAAATGTGTATAAAATATGTGTGAGACCCTTGAGTTATCAGAATCTGCAATCTTTGAAACTGAGTACATTTCAAATATGAATAATTTAAGAGAAATAAAGTGCCATAACTCAATAATTATCTACCCAGGTTTACTGTCTAGTCTTAAAAAGCTAGAAAATTATTCTGTTGAGTTTACAGATATGGAGAAATTTCGAGATAAATTCTTTGAGAATTCATTTTATCCTTGCGAATATTCATTTTTCTTTGGCTATTCAACCCTATATTTCTTCTTATTAAAATTATTATGTTAATAAATAAAGAATATTGAAGTTTAAAGAATTTTAATGATTTTGATTGACCAGACTCTGTTGAGCATCTAGCAATATCAAAGAAGATGAAATTAGATATTGTAGAATCAAACCTACAAAATATATTATAAAGATCACTTTAATTAATCACTATTCAAATAAATAGGTTCCTTAAATTATTTTAATAATTGAATGGCAAGAATTTGTAGCAATAATTCCACTTCTTACCTAAACTAGAAAAATACAGCACACAAATTCTAGTAAAATTAAAATTAAGATCTCGAAATATGCCTGCTTCAAAGATATTATAAAAGAAGGGTTTGTTGAAGGTTTCAATCTTCTATATCTGCAAGTTCCTCTATTATTCTTAAAATTAAAATATTAATTTATATAAATTAAAAAATTCTAGAGGTAAAGCAGTATCTTTTTATTTTAAATAATTCAAGTTGATTTATAATGTCTCTAAAAATGTTAAACGAGAATTCAAAATTTTATAAATAAATTCAGTTTTTAAAAAGAGTTATAATACAAGCTTCAATTGTTTAAATTTATAATTTACTCTTTGTAGAGTCTTCCATAATTTTATTCCAGAATGTATGAGCAAAAATTATTTTTATAGTTTAAATTGAGAATATTAACTATCTTTATTTCTTTAAGCTGATTCTTTTAGTTCTCTTAGCTGATTTTTTAAAAATATACTGTTTAAATTTGCTGCTTTTATAAAGTATTTTTACAAGAGAATTAAAGGCTTTATGTGTTCCATACATTTATCTTTTTCAATGATATTAAGATTTTATATCTTGTACTTTAATAAAACAAATAAATTAGTGGACACCATGTATTAAATTGCTTTTAAATTAATTTGATTGATAAGATTATACAAACAGGATGAAGCCTTTATTATATTATTTTAAGCAAAAACTGCTGGCAATATGCTCAATTTATCACTAAGTGACCATATGTATCAAATTTGTTAGCAAACTCTCAAGGAAGACTTTGACATAAGTCAATAAAACCCAATCTTAGTTAAGAAAAAACATTTCCACATCTCATTCACAAAGACACAAGCAAAAGACAACAGCATAATTAAATCAACAATCACACTCAAATTCCCATTGATATATCTTTAAATAAATATCAATCTATTTTAAATATCATAATTTATTCTCCAATAGCTAACAATTCGATATCGTATTTTTGACCAACTAAATAAATGTACACTATATTTTATAAGCAATTTATAACCAAATTCTTTTGCTTATTTTTGCTATCTGACTCAATTAAGATTAGTGGTCATAAATCTATGATTTATTGTTTAGTTATCATTCATTGTGTAAAATGTTTAAATTAAATATCTTAATGTGTTGATTTGAAAATTAGAATAATATTTCATCTATTTATCATTCTAAAAATTAAAAATATTTTTTCTCTCAAACTGAAGTGCTCGAAGGGAGATAGTTAAATTAAATATTTAAAGACTTCATTAAGAGAAGATATTTGCACGTGGTATTGATATGCTTATTATAATTATATTTATTTTAATTTTACTTGCAGCTATGAAACTTCGCTCAGACTACAAGAAGACCTAATAAATCAAAACTGACACAAATAAGGTAGAAATTTCTAAGAGAAACTTGAAATCTAAGCCTATAGCTAAAAAGGCCAAAAAAGCAAAAGCCAAGCCTAATAAAGTTTCTAAAGCCAAGAAAAATATTGGAAAATCTAATACAAGAGCAGCAATCAGTAAAAGAAACCAAAAACCAAAGGCCCCTTAAAATATAAGAGATCAAGATTAAATCCATTAGTAGCAAAAAGTTGCAACTAGATCTTCCCAACGCATAATGAGTTGCTTGCGTAGGAGACTTAGAATAAAGAATGAGCTCTTTTATGATGATCTTGATTTTCATTTAAGTTACTATTTGAGAATTACTGTTTATGAGTTCCTCAATTTAAATACTCTACTCTGTAAAATTTCCAAATTATCGAAAAAAGAAAGAGAAGATACCATCGCTACTGTTCTAAAGCTTAGAAAAACAAATTAAAAGAAAAACTCTCTTAGATTCAAAATTGATTCTTCTAACATTAATTCAATAGCATATGATAAAATCTAATACATTTTCACTCAATTTAAGAGTTTCACTTTCATTTTTGACAAAGATACAAACAGAAAGTGCATTAATGTATACAACAAGATTTTGGGAAATCTTGAAATGATTCAAAATATTTACTATCTCTTTCTCGAATCTAAGACCTGCCAAGCTATCAATGCTATATATCCTTATGATTTCGACCACAAAAATTTAAACCCCAAAAAGGGAGTGATCACACCAAGATTTGGAAAAGTGTTAGGAATTAATGTGGAAGATTAAATGATATCCCTATCTCAACTTGCATTTTCACTAGATTTAAGAGACTGTGAATATATGGATATTAAGAAATGCGCTGTCTCTAAATTTAGAAACCATGAGGAAGATGATGATTACGACTCCTTAATAGACTAAGATAATGAAGATTCTTTATTAAAAATTGATTAGTCTCTCAAAACTAAATCAATCAAATTCTTTGAATGCTAAATTGGAGATTCTGAAATTTTATCTGTACTTACTTAGCTTGAAGATTTCACAGCTATAAATTGTGAAATCGATACTTTCTCAAATCAAATGATTTAAGATATGAAGAATTTGTAGAATTTCAAATTCTAAAACACAACTTGCCCTCAATATAGATACCAATCTCGCTACTACTTAGAGTATGATGAGAAACTTTCTTTTACCTACTTCAAATCTCTCACAAATCTTAAAAAGCTGAGTCTGACAATTCAGTCGGAGGAGCATCTTCAAGATCTCGCAGATAGCTTGAATTCTTTGAACTAAAAAATAAACTTGAAAATAATCATGACTTATTCAGTGTACATTTATCAACTCTTTGCATCTTCTTTTAAAAAGAATTTTAATGTGACTATCATTGCTCCTAAGCTTAAGTTCTTTGATTTGCGATCAACCATATCTCCTCAATCTTTCATATTCGACAAGCAGTCTAGAAATGAAATGAAAAGATACTTAATGAAGCATCATTAAATTTACATAGAGCCTCTGATGAGTGGAGAGAAGAACAATGTTATTCTTCATGCCAATGTTTACCACATCACTTCAGAGAAAAAGATTGTTGATGGCTTGGCTGAAGATATTGGGAAGCATGGCATGATATTTATTGGGCTCTTTAACTTTCCAAAACTCACTCTCATTTGCAAAACTTTCAAAGATATACAAGCCAAGTTTCATATCTATTCATGAATAACAAAACATTAACTTACACTTAATTTTAAAATAATAATTTTCTCATTTTCTATCTTACAAATAATAATATTCTAGAAATTAAAAGTCAGATAAAATATTTTATTTTATGCAGATTTTAAATTCAATTATTTTCGCAACACAGAAAGATAAAAAAATTATAAAAGTGCTTTTAATTATGAAGAGATAGAGAAGTAAATTCAGTTTAAATTTGAATTTATGCTGCTAATTAGGAAAATTATTAGTTCATTATGAAAATATGAATAATCTATTTTACATTATAATAAGTATTAAAAATATAAATAAACTTTTGCTTAAATATAAAGTAATAATAATCTGAGAGTGACGACAATATTTTATGCTTAAAGAATAAAGCTAAATAATTAATTTAATGATTTTAAAGAATATTTTAAAATCTTTAAATTAAATAAATAGCATACTACTATATAGGCTTGAGAATCTTTTTTAAAAATTATATTAAATTATTGTGTTTTAATAAAATGAAACATCTAATTTACTTATTTAAATATTTAAGAATTTTCATAATCAAAATAATAAAGATATTTATAATTAATTTATAAACAGAATGAAGAAGCAACTACATATATACCCTTCAATTGTAATTCTCTCTTATTTAGGATTTGAGGATTCTCAAAGAATAAAAGACATCAATAAAGAATAGAAAGATTTCACCCAGAAGAAAATTAAGTACATTTTTCAAAATAAGCTAAACTACACCATCCAAGTCACCAACTCCAACTCTCAACAAATAGCATAATCTTTCAAATCGTAACTTACATTTGTGGATCGCATAGTTTTTAAAATAACGGAGACTTCATAAATAAGGCATGCTTTCGCCTTGGCTTTTTATCTAGCTTACATATTTTATATGAACAGATTAAATCACTAAACACAAAACATTAGTAGCTGCTTAGATAGAAAAGTTGATATTGAGTGTACAAATTAACTGACTATAGGGTTATAAATTGAAGGCTTAGAAGTATTTTAGTCTTTGGAATAGTAGCTCATTATAGACTAAAAGATTGCTTATTTCAATAAAAACCTTTTCAAGTTTTAACAAGAAATGCAATATAGAATCGCTGAATCTCTTCTTTGGGATTTCTAATTAGACTTAATAATTTTGAAGAATATATCTCCAGGGCCTGTTTTTCTTACTGAATACACTTTTGCTAATTTATTAAATGTTAATCATCTAGTTCTTGTTAACAGCAAAATCAAATTAAAAGTCAAAAAGTTTGCATTTGCAAAAACCAGTACTTTAGAATTGAAAGAGGGATCAGAGATAGCGGATTTTAATGGAAGTATTATATTTCCAAACTTAAAAATCAAAAAAGTTTAGAATTCGGTAGTAAATAATCTACTTCATTAATTTCAGAATTTGAATAAATTTGAATTTATTGAATCAGAAGGGAAGAATCCAAGTTAATTAAAATTTGGAAGATTAAAAACTTTACATCGTCTTGACTCTATTAAAGAAATCCACATAGACAAGAGACAAGAAATTCAGGATAAGACTTTAATTCTCAATTTAATATAATATTTTGCTAAAATTCCAAAAGTTACTATCAGAGCTACTTATGCTACTTCTGAGCACTCAAAAGATATGGAGAGCAGATGTAGATACTTGATTCCTAATCATTTGAATATTGAACACTCAAAATAAATGGTTAATTAAGTGAAAATGAATTAAAGAAATGGCTTGGCCGAATTCAATTACTCGAAAGACACTTCATAGTTCTAGTTATCTGATGAAAATCCAATTAAAGTAAGGATAAAACTGTTTTACAAAACCTCAATCAATATCTTTACTAGAACAGCTTCTTATTAAAATTGAAGATATTTGAAGTTAATTGTTTTAAAAATTTTAGCAATCCTTTTAAAATTTAATATTATTTCTTAACCTCTATATAAATTTTATTTCAGCGAGCAAAATTAATATAGTAAAACATCGTAATTAAGTATGATACGTCTTTTAATTTAATTTGAGTGAAATATATATCTTTCTGAATAAACAATAATAACTGCCGTCCTGATCTCTAAATTTTCTAGCCTAATGAATAACATTCAATCAAAATTGAGTAGCAAAGCCTCCATTCTTTGAAATAGAGGCAGTTGTTTAATAATACTGCTCCTGCAATATTAAGTTAAAGGTTTTAAAACTATCTCTCCAGTTTTAAATATTATTGATGATATAAAAGTGAAATTAAAAATATAGAGATTGATAGCAAAAGACCTTAACTTAGTTACTGATATTTGATAATTGCGATTTTAATTTTTAAATGAAGGAGAAGGCAGTTTAAGTGTAAAAGAATGTGACGAGTTTGCTTATTGACGCTAAAGGAATTAAGTGTGTCGTTGAAAAAACTCTCCTTTAATTGAATATCGTTCAAATTTTAGTGTTTTATATTTGTAATATTTGAGCAATAATTTAAAATCATATTTTGCAGGACGACTATAGTAATAATTTAAAATGAAGGATCGAATAAACATATATCTATCGTCGCTATTTCTTTCTGTTTTAAGTTTTTTAAAAGTCTTTGTTTCTTAGAACTTAAAAATAAGAATTTTAATGATTGAACTCAGAAGAAAATAATCACTCTTTTATCATAAATTAATTAACTAATCAAAGTAACTTTTAAAAAATACTTCAAATAACTTACTAAAAACTTAAAATCTTATCTCAATTAGATAGACTCCATAAATTTTGAGATTGAAACTCATTAAATAAAATAGAATATCCGAATTATCGAAGTAAACAAATATTTATTTATTAGATAATAGAATTATCATCTCCCAAAATGAGATTTTTTTGCTATAGGGAAAATACAGCCTGCTTTGAAATAAACTTTACCTATAAATATAGAGGGATATAACTCCTTTTTAATCTATTAATAAAAAGTAAAATCTTCTCTTACATTTATATGAATAAACTAATTTTATTAGAATTTTAAATTTATCTAATTCTATATTTTAAGCCTGTCTGTTTTATTTTGGAAAATTTCTTGCTCAGATTTTAATTTTGAAATTCTATTAATGTAAAAAAAAGATTACTTCACTCTTGAGTAAATTCATAAGTTATAATTATGATTAAAAAATAAGAAAATTTATAAAAGATTATGAGTATTTAGATAAAATAGTAAATCGATTAAATTTTGCCTTTAATATATTTGAACTATTTAATAAATGAGAAGCTTTTGAATATTAGACTAATTATAGAATATTTCTTTGTACTGGATTAAATGAATTATAATTTTTATTAATTGATAGAACATAAGATAGCATGAACAAAATCTTTAAAGTTTACTCAACTATTGTTCTCTTACACCATTTGGGATTAGTTGAAACACTTAGAGTACAATTGCTAAATAGAAAATAAAAAGAGTTCATTCAGTCATGAATTGCCAGTATATTTGAGAACCAGAGCTACTACTTTGAAGTGAGAAATGGAAATTTCGATCTAATTAAAGAAAGATTAGAATATTATTTTAAATATGTTAAGAACTTTACCTTTGTACTCAAAACTAGAAAGTCTGCATAACTTGCCCTCACTCTTGTTTACCAATTGAACAGTCTAATCCATTCTCAATTTTTCTCAACATTACAATAAAATCAAGATACCCTCGAAGAGAAGTAAATAATGTGCTCTATAAAAATTGAGTCTATAAAGGTCTTTGATCATTTGAATTCCTGTTTTGATATTTAATATTAAAGAAATATAGTTAGTAAAGACGTCCTTCTTGTTGAAATAGAGAAGGAACATTTAAAATTACTTAGGCCAGATAAGGTAATTCTATAAGATATATCGCCAGTCTTGACTAATAAAGATTTCGCAGAATATTTGAATGTTACACATTTGGAGTTGAACAATTGTCGTATCATTAATTTTGTTAATGATTTTAAATTTTCAAAAAATAAAATATTGGAGCTCACCAATGATTCGGAAATTGTTTATAAGACTCAAAATTAAAGGCTTGAAAAAACAGAGATTCTCAAAATTACTAATTCAAAAGTTTTAGATATAACTAAACATTTTCCATGTCTTCAGGAAATATATCTTTTGCAACCATAACTGACTTAGAAATATGAATAGCTCTTTGGATCACCTGTCGATATAATAAGTCACAAGTTTCTAAGATATGTTAAATTGGAAACATATTTTGGAATTGACAACAAAAAATATTTGGCTACTTTATTCGAAAAAATTTCACTCATTCCCAAGGCAGAAATTAAAATAGTTACTTATAACATAAGCTTAAAATCAATAATTAAGGAATTAAGAAAATACGATGCTGAATTCTGGCACATTACTCACGAAAGCGTTAAATTAGAAAATGATTCTGGACATTTCAAAAATGGAGATATTTAGATTTATTATGAAAAAGATTCACTTAACTCAAGCATAAGTAGTGAAAATCCTATCAAAATAAGGCTTGTGACTTACTACTAATATTCTGGTCCTTACTCTGAAAGTATGAAGTTTAAGATAGCGCTATATAACTTAGGTATCAAATCAGTGAAATGAATAGTACAAAGCAAGAATGAGAAGATTTAATGAATGATCCCTAAAATTTAAATTATCAATATAATTATTTTAAAAAAAATTAATTTTAAGTAGTCATTAAACTATTTCTATGAAGTTAATCTAGTTTCTAACTTATGATATTAGGCTCTGTACCTTATAAAGTAGTAAAAATTAGATTGATTTCATAGTTATGAGTAGAATAATTCAATGATTGAGTGAATAAATTTAATTTTAATTTTATAAATTCGGATAAATATTTATCAGCATTTATCTCCTTCTCTGTCTATTTTTTATTATAAATTTGAAATTAAAGTAAATAATTAGAATTTAAAAATAGTACGAATGAAATTAAATAAATTGAAATTTTTAGAAATTAATTCTTGAAATTTCAATCCTATATATAGAAAATTAAGAGTATTTTGTTTCTAGACATTTTCATTTTATAATTATTTAATTTTATAATTATTATCTTAAAAATGAAAAATCAGCTCCACATCTGTCCGTCCATTTCAGTTCTCTCCTACTTATAATTTGAGAATTACTAAAGATTAATAACAATGAATAAGGAACAGAATGATTTGACTCTTAAGAAAATAAATCTTCTCTCCCAAAATAAGATAATTTGGAACATTAAAATCACAAATGAAAATTGTTGCCTCTTATAAAAATGCCTAAATTCATATATTACTTCTGTCGACATCATAGCTTTTAATATATCAACTCCTGAATTGATAGAGAATGCTTTAGAAATGGTGTTTCATCTATTTTACTGAATTGAGACAAATGGATTTGATTAGTCAATGAGGGATTAATTTGACAAAGAATAACTACCCTCTTAACTAAGTTTTCCTAAATTTGGAATCAATATTTAAGGACTGGAAGTATTTAACCATTTAGAATCCTAATATTCAGTGAATTAAGATAACCCAAAGTTCCTTTTGACTAAAAACTAATTTCAACAAGTAATGCACTTTAAAATTGTTCACCTCCTTGTCAAAGAATTCGGCTCGACCTTCAAATCCTTGAGAATTTAAAAGAATAAAGCGATAAATTTGTGATAATTTAGAACAAGGTGCTATATAATTTTCTGCATGTGGATTAATTGACACTTATAAACAGTAAAATTCATTTTAAACATAAGAATCTTAGATTTTTAAAAAATAGAGTCCATGAACTCAAGGATGAATCTGACATATAAGCTTTCAACTACTTACTTTAATTTCCAAAAACCTAAGTACTAAATGTGAGAAATTCTTCTTTAAAAAGAGAGGCAGCTATTTAAGTAAGCTTAAGATCTTTGTGGATAACATATGTTTTTCCAAGAATTTAATTTAAACTGCTAATTTTAAACATTAAAGACAAATTTTAGTATAATAAATTAAAATTTGGTAAAAAAAAAATATTAATGAAGACAATTAAATGATTTAAATTAATAGTCCAATAAATGAACTTTTGATTTTTATAAAATTAATATTTTTTGCATAAATTTTATTTGATGATTTGTTAATTGAATATTCAAGAATATCAACATTATAAGTTTGCAAAAATGATTTTAGTTTATATAATTGCTAAAATGAAAAAGAATTTGCATATCTATCCTACTCTCATGGTATTTTCATATTTGGGGTTGAAATAATCATTAAGAGTCAAATATTTAAATAAGGATCAGAATTAATTTACTGGAAAAAAGATTAACCATATCTTCAAAAATATTAGCTACAACTTAGAAGTCAACTAAGAAAATTGTGAATTAATTAAATAATAAATCTTCTCCTATCTTGAATATGCTACAAATTTTATTTTCGTAATAAATTATCCCCATTCAATAAAACCAACCCTCACTGTAGCAAAGGTTTTAAACCAAATACTCTCTCTAAAACGATAAGCAGCGTAGCAACGAAATATTGAAGAGGGGTGTTACAAGAAACCAGAAAATGTTTTTGGTATTAAAATTGCCTCCATGGAGGTCTTCAATTATCTTGATTAATTTAGATATTAACCATAAGAGAAAGCCTCACGAAAGAAAGATGAATTCTTAAACGAATTAAGACCTGACCAGATCATTTTGCAAAACATCAAATCTGAAAATGGATAATATTCCTTAATTGAGAATAGATTATTAGCAAGCTTTCTTGACGTCCCTCATTTAAAGTTAATCGATTGCGCAATAAAGGTTTAAGTAGAAGGGTTTAAAAGTTTCCCTAACAACAGAATTTTAGAGCTGAGAAATAATTCGCTAATAAAGCATGCATTTAATTTAACATTATTCGTGAAAACAGAAGTTCTCAAATCTGTTGACTCTTAAATCCTAAATGCAGCTTTAAACTTCCCTTCCCTACGCAAAGCTTATTTTATATAGACAAAATATAAACATGGTAGATCGGAAGTAATGTCTTTGGGTACAAACATATAAGTTGAAAACCACAAAAATCTAACTAAATTTTACACAGAGAGACTTAACTAAAGGACTTAGCCTGAATAATTACTGTCTTTGATTAGGAAACTTAAATAAATGGCGAAGTTTAGAGTTAAATTAATGACCTCAGACATAAGAATAGAATTAATAGTAAAAGAATTCTTGAAGCAAGAACCTAAGTACTTGAAGATCACCTACGAAGTAGAAAAAGAATAAGACGAGGGGCTTTTTCATAATACAGTGATGCATATAGAGTTCTCAAAAGATACTATAAAAGAAATCATAAGCAAGGAAAATCCTATTCATTTAAAATTCAAAAATTTCTACAAAGGATCTATTTATCCTAATCTTACCAAAATGTAAAAGCTAAGACTAGAATATGTCCAGTCTATTAACAAATAATTAATGAGTGATTGATTTCATACAATACAACATAATTTAATTTATAAAATTTAGAATTACTTTTTTCATATTTTTAAATTACAAATCTAATTTCTTATAGGGTTCTTCTGTGATTATATTTTTCATGTTATTTTATAGTTCATTATTATGTAGAGTATTTTCTTTGATTCTTTCAAACTAAATTTAAAAGCTGACAAAGCAAACTGTATTTTTTATTTCTTTATTTATCTTTAATAAATGATTCAGCCTTTCGATTATAATTAATTCTCAAACATAATTTTAAGAAAAAGTACCTTGCAATTGATATTTACTTTTAAAATAGATTGCAATTTTAATGAATTTAATCCTCTATTTCTAATTAAATTGCAAATCGATTATTGATTATTCACAAAGGTCTTTAAAAGTATTGTTTTTAAATTTACATTTTTAGGTCAAGAACTTTTAGTAAAATTGCTTTAAAAATATTTAAATACTCAAGAGTAAATATTATTGGAAATCAAATATAATGAGCATATCTATGAAGAGTTAACTGCACATATATCCCACAATTCTTTATTATTTAGGATAAAAGGAATATCTTAAAATTAGATTACTAAATTAAGATCAAAACTAATTCATAAAAATGAAGTTAAGGCAATTGAATTTTGGCTTCAAATTTAATTTTAAAGTAAACTAAGAAAATGCAAACAATCTCGCAAAATATTTGAAATAATGCCTTGCTAGCATCTATCGATAATCTTTGTGTTGTATATTTTCTGAACGTCAAACTAACTTTAGCAATTACATTTTACTTCTTTTATTTAAAAGTAGAATAGAAGAATAAAGAAAAAAGTGAATTATTGGATTACAATTTGAATTCGGAAAATCAAGCCTACATTTCTTCAAGCAATATTTTAGGAATATAGATCAAAGGATTATATGTTTTTGAGACCTTAAATTTTTAAGTTGATTAAGGCATGGAGAATTTTCTCTAGATAAGAGTTTAATTTTAATTTCAAAAAGATCTTAATTAAAATTGCAAAAATTCCCTTTTGAATGAAATCTCGTTTGATGAAATAATCTAATAAAATACTATATTTTTGAATTTACAAATTTAATTTCTCACTTTCCATAGCTAAAGTGCTTATAACTAATGCAGTCATCCACCTTCTTGTCATAAGAATAAGATTTAGAATTTAATATTTTATATTAATTCAATCTTAATCATCATTAAGAATCTACAGCTTTAATATTTATTCTAGTTTAAAAAATATCGCTCATAATCACTGTTTAAATGCAAATTGCGTCTAATAAATCTATCCACACAAAATATAATTAAAGAATTGAAAAAGCTTTAACCTAATTTCTTATAGATTTCTTATGAAAATGATTATATCAAGAATTTGATGGCAAATAAAGATGATAAATTTTAATGAAATATGAAAAAGATAACTCTTAAATAAGCATAAGTGAGGATAATACAATCAAAATTAAGATTATTAGCATCTTTAATTAAACAATCTCAAGATAGAGAAGAAGATTTATGTAAAAAATGAAACTCTGGAAACTCTTCAACAAGAGGGATTTAAATATTTGCCAATTTTTAAAATAAAAAGCATCTTAATGGAGAGATAAAATTACCAACATCTATAATTAAATTTTAGAGAGCATGAAAAAGGTATTACACATTTATTCCTCGTTGACTATATTATCATACCTTGGATTAGAAGAATCACTCCGGGTATCTTTAACAAATAGAGAATAAAATGAATTCATACTTAGAGGATCCCTAGTCTATTTTAGAGCATAAGCTACTATATCGAAGTCACAAAAGGAAACTTCAAATTTATTCAATAGTCATTAGAAAAATATCTTAGATATGTTAACAACTTCACTTTTGTTCTCAAAACAATCGGATCTGCAGAACTTGCCCTCAATCTTGTCTACCAATTAAAAAGCAGAATAAAAGCTTTAAAAGTACAATAAGAAAAAGAAGATGGCTTCGGTGAAAATTAAATAATGTGTTCTATCAAAATTGAATCTCAAAAAGTCTTTGAATATTTAAATTCCTATTTCAATATTTTCTACTAAAGAGGCATAATTACGAAGGATGTATTGCCTTTTGAAAATGAATAGAGGCATTTAAAATTACTTAAACCAGATATGGTAATTTTATAAAATGTTTTTACAACCTTGGATAATGAAGACTTTGCCGAATTATTAAATGTTACACATTTGCAGCTGATCGATTGCTAAATTATGAATATGATTATTGATTTCAATTTTTCAAAAATTGTAATTTTAGATTTAAATAATGATTCAGAAATATTTGATGAGGATGGTAATTAACTAACGTTTGAAAATACGCAGATTCTCAAAATTATTGATTCTAAAATTGATGATATAGTTTCCTATTTCCCACGACTTCACTAAATATATCTTCTTCAAACCTACGGGTCCTGCGTATAAGGAAATATCTTTGGACATCATCTCGATATTTTAAGCCACTAGTTTCTCAGATCAGTTAATCTAAAAATTTAAATTCCAATTAACAGCACGAGTAGTTTGGCATCTATATTTGAACCAATTTCGCTAATTCACAAGGCTAAAATTTAATTATAAAATAGAAACTTAAGCATTGTATCAATAATTGAGGAATTGAAACTATTCAAAGCTGAATTCTTTAAGATTACTCATGAAAGTGTTGCTTTACTAAATAATCATGGATGTTGCAAAAGTGGAGATATTTAGATTTATTATAAAAAAGATTCTCTTACCAATAGCATAAGTCGAGAAAATCCAATAAAAATAAAGCTTGTGTGTTATCAAATGAACTGTAATCCATAATTAGAGAGGATATGGTTTAAGCAAATTTTAAAGAGCCTAGGAATATAAACAGTATAATGAACAAGAATGAGTAACTTCATTATTAAATTAACAATTAATTATACAATTAAAATTTCAATAAAATATATCAAATTATTTCTTAAATTTTATCTAATAACTTATCGAATGAAATATGGATCGGTGCTTACGAAGCCTGACAGTCAATATAAAATTTATTTAATTGTTCCAAATAAAATGAATCACTTAATGAGTAATTAAATTTTATATTAGTTATATTTAAAAGGCGAATTTTTCCAAGATGGTACATAAACTATTTTATTGAATTAAAAAAATTATCAAAATTTTAAAACAGCAAAAATTAAATTAACAATTTATAATCTTCGAATAAAGATATCTATTGCTTTCTTAGATATAGAAACTTATGAGTGTCTTGTTTCTATTAATTGTAATTTATTCAAAATTATAAATATTTGGGACTATATTGGTTACAAATAAAAATTAATTTTATAATTTATATTTTAATAAAATGAAAAAGCAGCTCCATATATATCCATCTATAATAGTGCTATCTTACTTAAAATTTAAGGATTATTAGAGACTTAGAACAATAAATAAAGAACAAAATGATTTCACTTAAAAGAAAATAAGTCTTCTCTGCAAAAATAAAATAAGCTGCAACATTTCAATCACAAAGCAAAATAGTTCTTATATTTTGAAATGCCTAAATTCCTATCTAACATATGTGGACACTATTACATTTAATATTGAAAATCCATTTTAAGTAAAAAGTAGCTTAGAAATGGCGTTTTATATATTCTGCTATATTTAAACAAACGGATTTGATGGATCAATTATAAATTCATCAGATAAAGAAAATACTTCATCCACTGAAGAATAAAATCTAAAATTTGGAATGAAAATTCAAGGCATGGAAGTATTTACTTGTTTATTATCCTTCTACTCATTAAATGATCTGGACAATAAATTTATGTTATTAAAATGCTAATTTATATAATAAATGCTTATAATAAGAGCTCATGAGCTGGTTCAAGGATTTCACCTTCATCATATAATCTTAGAGGATTTAATTCATAAAAGCGAAAAATATGTCAATATTCAATTCAAAATGCTTGGTAATTTAATGAATGCTGAAAAATTAACACTTATAAATAGTAGAATTTATTTTTAGCATAGAGAAATTAGTCTTGTAAAAAATAGAGTACTTGAACTATAACATGGATCAGACCTTAGAGCTTTCGAATATAAACTTGTGTTTCCTTAAACCGAAGTATTAAATTTAAAAAACTCAGAATTCTAAATTTTTTTCACTAAAATTATTGGACTGAGAAAATTTAATTACACACATACTGATAAAATCAATCCTGGTAAAATAGATTTTGGGAAAGCTATATTATTAACTAGTCTTGATAAATTTGAAGAAGTGTGCATTGATAGTAGAGAATAAGAAATTTCAAAAATAAGATTATATTAACTATTTTAAAAATTGAAATGTGTTCCAAAAGTTATGCTCAAACTCAATTGCCAAGGTAATTACATAGACTTATATAATCATTGTGAATAAATTTTTGGACATGAAAAATAAAATATTGCAATATAAATATTTACTAAGAAAAGAAAAGGCTGGAAAAATTTTAATGTTGAGATTAATTATGAAAAAGATACCTCAAAGTGTGAATTATCTGACATCAATCCTATCAGAGTAAAGATAATATATCCAAGGTTATAATGGCCATGAAATTTTTTAACAAATAAGATCATATTTTATTAATCAATTTGTTTAAATTTAACTTCATGATTTCATTTTTTATTTTAAAAACTCAAAAACTAGGTTATTTTCGAGAAAAAGAAGTGATAGTCTCTCAATTTATATTAATGTTTGGTCCTTTAATCAGTATAATAAATATAAGCAAGGATTAGACCGTTAACTTAATGATTACTTAAATAAAAAGGAGCTTTAATAGAAGTAATTAAAAACAGAAGAAAAATGTAAAAAAATATTTTTTTGAAGCTTGCTTGAGTATTTAGGGTTTGCTCTTAAGTAATAAATTCACATTTAAAATCTTCATTCTAAATTTATAAGTTGAATTAATCAAATGAGAAAAAATAATTATGTTTTTTTAAAGAGATAAAAACTTTATTCTCGATCTAATTTATTATTTATAGGTTATATAAATTTTGAACTATTTTCATTAGTTAGATTTTCTTATCTTTGAAAATGTGATATAACGAAAGGCAAATTTTAATGATTATTAGTAAAACTCTCGGTAATTTTCTGAATGTCAATAAATTAACACTTTTTAACAGTAAAATAAACTTTTGATAACTTGATTTGATTATATGAAAATAGAGTACTTGAACTGATTGATATATCTGAAATAATGTCATATGTCAGTACTCAGGTATTTCCAAATATTTAATAAATTAATGCAAAAGATTCCAATGATAATAAACTTCTGCCTAATTTCCATGAGCTCACAAAAATTCAATTTAAAGAATCAAAACATAAATGATAGATTTTTCAATTCATTAAGTTCAAAGAAATATATATTGACCAAAGATAAATAATGGGGAAAAAACATATGCTATAGGACATTATTCAAAAATTTTAAAGAGTTCCTAAAATAATTCTGAAAGTCAATTGTGCTTGAGAAATTTTAGACTTAAAACTATTTTGTGAATACATTTTAGCTGGTAATCCTCTTAGCATTAAAATAGTTCAGTAGAGACTGTCTAAAACTAATCCAAACGAGATTAAGTCAATTCTTACGATATACGAAACAAATATAACACTGCATTATGTAGATAGTAATCTTTTAAATGCTATTGATTAATTAAAGTATAGATTTAATCTTAGCAGTTTAAAAAAATTTTATGATTTTTTTAAAAAAAAATATTAATGAATTGTTTATTAAATAAAGGTTTTTGGAAGAAAAAAACTTAAAGTAATGTTATATAGTAGAAGCATTAATCTTGATATCAAAGAAATTAAGGATATACTTATGACTTTAAGTTTTTACTTAAATAACTTTTGGATTTAATGGAGACTTTATGAATTATAATGAAAGTTCTAATATTTTTTTAATGAATATAGATATCCAAATAATTAAAAAAAATAGCATTAAATTTAAGAATAGACAATTTATGATTTAATAAATTGACTATAAATTCAATATTTCTACACTATTTATTAATTATTCGAAGAGCAAAATTTAAAATTCTTTTTCTTTGAATTAACGAGATAAGACAGCTAAATCTAAACAAAATAATTTTTAATCTCAATTCAGTTTTAAACTATTTTCTATTTTAATATAAACTTTAATTAAATAAATTTGATAAAATAATAAAAGTAATATATATATAGAATTTTTTGAATAATCTATGTATAAACATTGAAAATATTAAAACAAAATTTAAGTAAAACAAACCTATTTAAGTAAGTTTTAAATATTTAACTATTTTAAGAAATTTCTATTAAAGGAAATTAAATTTATTATATTTATCATTCACAATAAACCATGAAAAAGGTTTTACATATTTACCCAACTCTCACAATCTTGTCTTATTTGGGTTTTGTAGAAACACATAGAGTACAATTACTAAATAGAGAGCAAAGGAAATTCACACAAAAGAAGATTGATATTCTATTTTAGAACTAAAGCTACTCTTTCTAAGTGAGAAAAGGAAACTTCCAAGTAATTCAACAGAAATTAGAAAACTTTCTTAGATATGTTAGCAACTTTACTTTGATACTTAAAACAAGAGGATCAGCATAAATTGCCCTAGAACTTTTATACCAACTAAATAGCTTTACTTAAACTTAAAATCTCTTAACATCTTAAGTAAATAATCTAAATTAGAAAAAGATAATATGCTCTATAAAAATTGAGTCTGAAAAAGTCTTTGACCATTTAAATTCCTGTTTTAATGTTTTGTTTCAAAGAAAAATAGTAACAAAAAATATTTTTCCTATGTAAAATGAAAAGAAATAGTTAGAATTACTTCAGCCAGATAAGATAATCTTACAAAATATATTTACTACCTTGGATAATAAAGACTTTGCAAAATTTTTGAATGTGACACATCTTCAACTAAATAATTGCTAAATTATGAATATGGTTATTGATTTCAAATTTTCAAAAAATAAAGTACTGGAGCTAAAAAATGATTCAGAATTTGTTGACTAATTTGGTGATTAAATGCTTAAAGAGACTAATGTTCTTAAAGTTTATAACTCAAATATTGTAGATCTAACTTTCTATTTCCCAAGACTTTAGAAATTACATCTTATTTAAACTGAAGGTGTTTTGACTTAAGAAGGGTTCTTAGGGTCATTTCTACAAATTAGAAGGCACTAGTTCTTTCGTAAAATTTATATAGAAATACAAGTTAGAATAAGCAACATAGAATATTTGGCTAGTTTATTATCCAATATTTATCAAATTTCGAAGGCATAAATTAAAATACTTACCTTCAATATTAGCAAAGAAGAAATTATTTAAGAATTTCAAAAATATGAATATAATTTCTTGGAAATTACGCATGAAAGAATATTTTTACCAAGTAATTCTTAAAAGTTCAAAGATGGAGACATATAAATATAATATGAAAAATATTCACATTACTTTAGGATAAGTAAAGAAAACCCTATAAAGCTTAAACTAATAAATTACTTCAATGATGGAATAGAGGATTGAACGTAAAACAAACAATCAAGTACTTTTGGTATTGACAAGTATAATGCATTATAGCAATCTATTGGAGGGAAGTTTTACTTGATTAAGAATACAAATCTTTGTTTTACTTGCCAATTCTTTGCACAAATATATTTCTTTATAAAGAATTAAATAATAAAAAAGGAGAAAATTAAGAGTGAAAAATAAAACTATTAAATTAACAATTCGCATTTATCTTAAAGATTTAGTGATTTTTTAAATATTGATTTAAATTATAATAATGAAACAAGTATTTTAATAAAATTTTAATAAAATAATTGCAAACACAATAAAAATAGCGATGAAATAATCAAATTCAATTTTTACAGGTAAAGTGGCAAATTATTTACCAATAGAGTCAAGATGATTTATTATAAAAGTTTTTTTTTTTAAAAAATACGATATTGTTCATTTGTAAAACTTTGAATATTCGAGAATCAACATTTAATGGTGATATTTTTATAAAAATTATAAAATTATTATTTCTATGAAGAATCATTTGCAAATTTATTCCACTTTAACAGTTCTTTCGTATTTAGGGTAGCAGGGATCTCTGAAAATGAGATTACTAAATATAGATCATAACCAATTCACTTAAAAGAAGTTAAGGCTTTTAAATTTCGACATTAAATTCAAAATTGAAGTTAGATAAGAAAATGCTGATTAAATAGCAAAATCTTTGAAATCTTGTCTCACTTTTATTGATCGGATAATTTTTATTATAGAAGACTCTCTCTACATCAAACAAACTTTAGGAATCATATTTTACATTTCCTATTTAAGGAAGAATTCATCGCTACTAGATTAGAATCTAGATTCTGAAAATCAAATTTGAAATACTTTGAGTAATATTTTAGGACTGAAGATCTATGGATTAGATGTTTTGAGACGCTAGATTTTGATATCGATAGAGGTCTTGTGAATTTCCTCTACGATAAGAGTTAATTTTCATTTCAAGAAGATCTTAATGATGAAATTGCATATTCCTTACTGAATGGCATCTAGTTTGATGAAATAATCTTAGAAAACATAAAACGAGAAAATAACAAATATGTGATTTGCGAAGGAGAAGCTCTCGATAAATTTATGAATGTGACTTATTTAACAATCAGAGATTGCTAAATATAATTCAAGATTGATTCAAATTTTTGTAAAAATAAAGTGCTAGAACTATGTGACAGAACAGAAATTCATGGATTTATGTTCGCTCATTTATTTTCTTCAACTGAAATAGTTAGAGTATGCAACTCTGATTTTTATTAACTAGTCTCTAAGTTTTAAAGACTTAAAAAATTTGAATTCATTGAATAAGAAGAAGGCAGTTCTAAGGGATTGGATTTCGGGTTTATTTAAGATTAAAAACTGCTGGAATAATTTGAAGATATCTATATAGATAAAAGAAAAAGCCAAGGAGACTTAAATGCACTTGATTATTACGTTTCAACTCTTAATTATTGTCCCAAAGTAGTTCTAAAACTCAAATGCTCCGATCACATTTATGATAGAGAAAGTTATTGCAAAAATACTTTGGTAAAAAACAAAACATATATCGTTGTCTAGAAAAAGGTAGCATGTTATGTAAGCTAATTTAAAAGACTCCACCATGAGATTCATTACGAGAGAGACACTTCTTAAGCACCATTATCTAAATCTAATCCTATTAAAGTCACTATTATATAGAATCTAGCCAATTTGTCACCAGGATAAAGAAAATGTCTCTTCAATTATATCTAAAAATGATAAACATAAGCTCTTTTAGTTAAAAATTAATCAAGATTCTTATTTCGAATTAACTTATTTAATTTAATATTTATTTAATAAATATGTAAAGCGGTTTTTAAAAAAATATGAGGACTTCTGTAGTTTAATTATTGTGTAACACTTAACTAAAATAATAAAATTAACTTTCGCTGATTGATTCATTGGTACAATTAAGGCCTCATTGATTAATTAGCAACTTTAGTCGCACTAAGAAAAATTTGAACGAAAATATAGATCAAATTTCAAATGCCTATTCCTTTAAGTCAATCACAGTCTCACCAATAATAAAAAATAATCCTAAAAAAGCCATGCCTAAAATGAATATGAATTAGTTTAATAAATATTAGAAAATATTTAATCCATTGCAGCCATTTTATATTATGCAATGAATATTCGATAATAATTATAAAAGTTTGCAAAAATGATTTTAGTTTTATAATTGATAAAATGAAAAAGAGTTTGCATATCTATCCAACTCTCATGGTATTTTCATATTTGGGGTTGAAATAATCATTAAGAGTCAAATATTTAAATAAGGATTAGAATCAATTTACAGGGAAGAAGATTAACCAAATCTTCAAAAATATCAGCTACAACTTAGAAGTCAACAAAGAGAATTTTGAGTTAATTAAATAACAGATTAAGTCATACCAAGAATATGTCAGCAATTTCATATTTGTTATAAATTCACTCCAGTAAGCTTATCTTATTCTTAGAGTTGCAAAAGTTTTCAATCTTTCACCCTCTAAAAATAAGTCTAAACAAAGATTTACTTGTTCATAAATAATCCTTGAAGAGGCTTAATAATACAAGAAACCAGAAAGAATATTTGGAATTAAAATTCACTCTTTGGAAGTTTTTGACTCTTTGAACTCATGTAAATATTATAAACCAGAAAGAGACTCATCACAAAAAGCATAATTTTTAAGTCGACTGAGACCAGACAAGATAATTTTGCAAAACATTAAATGCAACTCTGGATATTTTTATATCATTTAAAATAAGCTATTAGCCACCTTTCTCGATGTCCCTCATTTACAGTTGATCAATTGCGTAATTAAAATTCAGGTGAATGATTTTTTTAATTTCTATGAGAATAAAATCTTAGAGCTAAGCGATGATTCGCAAATTAAGGATGCAAATAAACTTTGCTTGTTCTTTACGACAGAAGTAATAAAATGTACTGACTCCTAAATCATGAATGCAGCTAAAAACTTCCCCAAACTACGCAAAGTAAGTTTTATTTAGTCAAAATAATATTAAAAAGGAAGTTCATAAGTAATGTACTTAGGTGCTCATGCTGAAGTTGCAAATCATAGATATCTAAATAAAGTTTACATAGATAAACCTTCATACAGAGCAACACGAGAATAATTACTCACATTGATTAGGAATGTAAATAAGATGGTCAAATTTAGAGTTTAATTATATACCTTTGAAATAAGCATGGAGACAGTAATCCAAGAATTCTTAAAGCAAGAACCTAAATACTTGAAAATTATCTACGAGGTAAAAGAATTCAAATCTAGTTATAACAATACCAATACGTATTTAAAATTTGAAAAGGATACCACCAAATAAATTCTCAGCAAAGAGAATCCAATCTATATAGAATTTACTAACCCCTATAGAGAATCTATATAACCTAAGCTCACCAAAATATAGCAACAAAGACGTGAATATGTTAACTCTATTAACAAATAATTAGAGAACGATTGAAATTATAAGCAACTGACTAACTTAATTAATATTTTTTTATAACATATTTTATATAAATATCTTTCTCAGAATTAATTTAATTATTCATATTACATGAAAATATTAGCTCTTTCAATAGAAGAGTAAGGTCTCTAGAATCGCTTTAGTTTGATCTAAATATCTGAGCTATTTCTTTATTAAGATTACTGAAAAAATCTTTAATTAGGAATTGCATAGAATTTCAAAATCATTTCAATATAATTATATCACTTTAGCTCAATACTCTCATTATAAATTGTGAAGAATTATTTAAGCCAGGAATAATATAATAATTTAATTTATGAAGAATCTGCTTCACATCTATCCCTCCTTCTCCATACTATCGTATTTGGGATTATAGGAATCTCTAAAATATAGATTGCTTGACTAAAATCAGAATCAGAATCAATTTATCTTAAAGAAATTTAAACTTTTGTTTGACAGAATCAGCTATATGATTGAATTCATGTAATAAAATGCGCACAAAATAATTAAATTCTTAAACCTTTATCTCACTTATGTAGATACAGTAATTTTTAAGATCACAGACCCTTAATTAGTAAAACTCACATTAGGAATGACATTTTTCATGGCATTCTAAATATCTATCTAAATGTAATCAAATACATTTTAAATTTGAAATTAAGAATCTCAAAATGTAATTTGATTTTCTTAAAATCCTATCCTCGAAATCAATTTTTAAGGTCTAAAGTATATGAGCTGTTAGAATATTATGTTTCAGCAGGTACTATGAGTTAATTTTACGATAAGAAGCAATTCTAAATTCAGAAAGATCTATTTGATAAAATTGCACATACTAGATAATTTTTAGTTAGATTAGTTTATCTTAGAAGATATTTAATCTGACTGTGAAAAAGCTTTGCTCATTTAAAACACGTAAATTGCTTAGTACTTAATGAATGTCTAGCATTTGGTCCTTAAAAATAGAATTGTTATATTTTCATAAAAAGTACAAATCTTTCACAAAAATATTTCTTGAGTTGAGAGATGGATCTGAAATCGCACACTCTGAGTTGTCAAAATTATGTCCGTTTACTTAGAATGTTAAAGTATGTTATTATAAAATGATGGGTATTCTCTCTAAGTTTCCAAGACTTAAAACATTTGAATTTATTTAATCAGTGGGGAAAACATTCTAGAAATGTAGTTTTGGTCAATTTAGCATCTTATTAAATCTGCAATATGAAGAAGCTTATAAAGATAAAAGATCAGATTATGGCACATAAATAGTCCTAAGAATATATTTTCATATATTTAACTTTGCATAAAAAGGAATTTTCAAAATCATATGCATTGGAGAAATTGAAGAATTAGTGGAATATTACAAAAATATTTTGGCTCCTAACTTCATTTAAAAGCAAAAATATGTTAAGTATAAATTGCATAAAAATGCTGTGAGATTCATTACGAGAAAGACACTTCAATCTAACATTTATCTAAAATCAATCCTATCAATATAACTATAATAGAGCTAATCTAAGACAATTATAATTGCCAAAATTATACAAATTTAAAATGAAGCAGGTCATTCTAATTCTGAATTTATTTTTAAAAATTAATTATAATTCCATATTCTTAAATCTAATTGTTTTTAATAATTATTTTTGGCAAAAATGCTCAAGGCTGATTAAAATGCTTTGGATTATTTTACTTACCTTAAAATGAAAATATAAAAAAGGAAACTATTTTAGTAAAAAAAATATACCTTAAAATTGTAAATTGACATTTCTACAAGAAAATGACATTCCTTAACATTAAACTTTTTATTCAGAAATAAAATAATAACTTTTGCTGAGAAATTCTTAGTAAGGTTGTTCAAAAATTTAATTCGTTTAAGTTAAAAGTTGATTTTAAATACTTTTAATTTTAAATATTTAAAAGATATTTAAATAGTTATAGGTGTTGAATTATAATATTATTTAATAAGATGAAAAAGGCTCTTCATATTTACCCAACCCTGACAATACTTTCCTATTTAGGAATAAAATATTCTCTCAGCTTAAAATCCTTAAGCAAAGAAGAATGAAAATTTATTTTAGACAAGATTCCACTAATTTTTAAAGATGTATGCTTTAAAGTTGATTTGGAAAAGATTAGCGAATATTATGTTTTAAAATATCTGCAGTGCTATCTTGAATTTGTATAAGAGATCTTTTTCGTCTTATCAAACCCTAACAGAATTTTAAATACCTTAAAGATTGCCATATAAGCAACTAAAATAATGGAAGAAAAGAAATAAAAAGAAATCTTAGGAAATCTTTTAAAGCCTGAATTAACACAAAGTAACTAATTATTAAATCAGAATAATATAGATAGCGCAAATATAAATAAAGTAAAGTTTAAAATTAAAATTGTCAATGCTGAAGTAATACAGTGCTTGGAAAATAATTTACCCTTCAGGTTATCTTCCTTTGAATAAATAGAAATAAATAATTTATTGGATTTATCTACATATGAATCTATTATGAATATTCTCCCATTTTTGAATTTTGATTAAGTTATATTGGAAAATATCATTAATCTAAATGGATCGATCCCCTTAAGTTTAAAGAATAAATAGGTAACCTCTTTCCTTAATGTGGATCATTTAGTACTGATTAACAGCAAACTTGAAATAACATAATGTTAGAATTAGTTTACGAATAATAAAATATTGGAGGTGTATTAGTAATCTAGGATCCTAACTCAAAATAATTGTTTCTTTCCAGAGACTACTGAAATTATGATATAAGATTCTTTTTTTAATTTGCAAGCATTTAAATATCCAAGTTTATAAAAGATCACATTTGAACTTAATGATTAAAAACTTCTTAGACATTTGAGTTTACTAGGCTACGAATAGTTCGGATTGCTTCTTTCCTTAAAAGAAGTTAAGATTTATTAAACTAATTCAAAAATCGATAATTCATAACTTAAAATTCTTTTAAGATCTCTGAATTAAGTTCCCATTGTGAGCTTGAAACTAGTGGCTTATTAATTATCAATAGATAAATTAATAAGAATGTTTGAGTTAGAGGAGTCTAAATTTCTTTAAATTGAGATAATAAGACTTGAAAGATCTCTTTAATTCAATGAGGGAGAAGGTGCTGAAATTAACTTTGAATGTTCTAAAAATACATCGGTAGATAAATTGTCAAAACAAAATCGAATAAAATTAAAGTTAATTAAATATATTAATTAAAAAAATAAGTCATTATATTTTGCATGAAAAATTATTTGCCAAATTCTTTTGTTAAAATAATGACATTCAATTTTTAATATCCAAGATATTGCATTATAGGTTGAATACGATTGTGTAATCGCAGGTTGATGTTCATTTGATAAACGGAAATATATGATGATTATTTTAATTAATAAGGAAAAATGAAGAAGAGGAAGAAGACAGAGACAATAAGAAAAAATTTGATGCCAGAATTAATGCTTTGAATCTTTTGAGTCCTTCTTGTAAGTAGCGACTAAGCTTTATTAATCAACACTGTGATGGTGTAAATGCTAAAGTCTAAATATGTTTTAACATTTTATTTTAGATTGAGCCAGGAAGGCAGAGAGAGATTTGCTTAAAATAACTCAATTAAAATCGGTCATCTAACATCAGAGTGCGCAAGACATGAATTTCTACCTCACTCATTCTGGTAAGATTTATTTAAGACAACTTAAAAAGTGTAGTTGCAGTTGATAAACAAGAAGGCAGAAAGGAATTGTGTAAAGGATCAAGCTAAAAAAGATTTCTAAAACTCTTATAAAATGCTCTTCTTGTTACAGCTTAAGTCTTAAAAGAAAATAGCACTACATTGCTGTATACTATATTAAAACATATGTGCAAAAAATTAATATTTTTTAATGAGGAAAAATAATTTATTGAAAGTATTTGGAAATAGTTAAATAATTTTTTATTTATGCTAATTAAGGAATATTTACTTCATGTTTTCACGAAGAAAAAAAATTATTATAATGATTAAGATTAATTTTTATTTTTATCAGTAATCAAATGATTTGAAGGAGTAAATTAATAATCTTAGTGAAATAGCAACCTATGAAGTAATTATGGAAGGTGATAAAATAATAAAATAATTCAGGCATATACTAATTAATATGATAAGCATTTTTATCTTTAGTGAAAAGAAAAATGTTTTATAATGATTTATTTCAATTTTTTTGTTTGACACCTAGTGGAATATTATGCTAACAGCTTGATCGTTATGATAAAGGCAAGACTTTGAGAGAAGAAGGCTTTTAAAAATCTTCTATAATATTTAAAAGACTAAAGAAGAAACTAAGCAAAAAATGGAAGGAAAATCTCTATGTATTCAATCTAATTTTTATTCATAAATATAAGGATGTATAACCTAACAGATTTCAGTAATTTTATATCTTAAAATTTAGATTAATCACTATAGTTGTGCCTTGCTAATTTTAATATTTTAAAATGAAATCTTCAGCCTGATAAATTAATCGTTTTAATTTTAAATATAAAATACAAAATACAGGACATAAAAATAAACAGCTACATGAAAAAAGACAAATGAGTTGATAAAGATTGTGATTTAATAACTTTAAAAATCAATGGAATAACCATGATGTGATGTTTTAAATTGAAAATTTGAAAATTATAATTTATTTAACTCAATTGTAAATGATTTTATTTAAATTTCTTTTTAAAGTTTATTAATTGAATTTAATAGATATTTCAAAAGATATAGCTCTTGAATATGATGCTCGCTGTATTTAATATAAGATCTTAAGACTAATCTTTGATATAATATATATCAACAGCTTGACTTAATTTTTAATCTTCTTTGGGAAGCTTAGTCTCTGTGTCTGAGATCCTATACTTTAAACTTTTTACTTTCTCCAATTCCTATTTAATTGTTGATAAATATATCTTATCTACTCGTACTTTCAAATAAACTTTTGGGAAATTAGAGTGCTCCTCAATAAATTTAAAAACACTCTTTTAATCCATGATAATCTCTCTCTTATCAATATATACTTCTTCTAGGATTTAATTTGATTTCATTTTCTTAATATTTACAGATCTTAATTTAGCTTTACCTTTTCCCTCAGTTTCAATAAATGTGAACTTTTTAAGATTTGGGTACCTCCGTGTTGGGAAATATATATGAGAGTCTTTGGCTGAACATTATTAAACTAAGGAGAAAGCTTTCAAGCCTGAGTGGTGAATTATTTCAGACCTATCCTCAAGCTCAAGAATTTTAAGATTGAGTGGGTATGATCCTTTCCAATGCAATCTTATTTTAGTATTTATCAGCTATAGATGAGAAACATCCAAAAACTCATTTAGATGTATATTTTACACAATAAAGTGGGTATAAAGTTCGCAAGTTATGTTTTATAATATGATCCTGTCAAGCTTAAAGTTAATTTGGGCTTTTGGAGATATGCAAGGTTTTAACTATCTTATAAATTCATGATGACTCCAATGTTTAAAGCATCGTTCTATATCGCTTAGATTAAAATATTCTGATTAGAGCTTGCTCATTGTTGTCCAATTTTAAATTTCAAGTATATATGTTGTATTTTAATATAATGTGTTATCTTTCTAGTATTTAGATTTTTAAGCTTCTTTTTTAATTTGTTGATCTTTGAGATAAATGATGCAATAAACATAGAAAATGATGCACAAGGTGGTTTTGACTTAGTCATGATTATTAATGCAAAACTTGATTTGATTTGCAAAGAACATTGTCTGCCTCAAACTTTGAGCTATGTAATCTACGTTTTCTCTTCAGACATTATAATTGTAGCAGATATTTTAAAAAAGCAAAGGCATTTTATTGCGGATGAAATCAGAGTGCTCCTTATTAAGGAGTTTAAGCTGGAGAGTTTTTAAATTGCCTAAAAATTGCAGGATTATTAAGCTGGAGTATATGTGCAGTTTGTTTCTCATTAAATCAAACAGGAATAAATTATTTTTAAACTATTATTAAATTTCAAACATGATATTATTTTTAAAATTCAAATAAATTTCTAAATATTTAAATTCGAGAATACTAGTAATATTCAATTCTTTTTTAATAGAATAACTTTGGAATTAAAATTTAATTGAAAAGTGATGACATTTTATTTATTAGCACATGATAATTCATGAATAAAATTAAAAATTGAACAAATATGCTATAAAGTCTATTTAAATTTTGAATAACTTAATTTTTAGTCTCTTAAGTTTATAATATTCCAAAAAAAAATAATGTATCTTAATATTAAATCAAATTTATATCTGCAGATAGTGATAATAATTTAACTAAATATGGGTTCACTAATCATTTGACAGATTCAGGCAAGTTAAGCAGAAATTGTACATAGAGAAAGAGAAGAATCGCAGACAGCAGTATTAAATGTGGTTTCTATCAGCACTATCATAAATAAGATTCAAGTTATTGAAACTCAAATTATTGAAGATGGAGTTACTGATTTTAATTAAAATTTCTACTATATTTTGACTAGATATGTAATAGTCTTGAATATAATATTCTCCTCAAGTATTAAAAAAAATATTGCTTATTTTTAGATAATAAAGTTTTAAATCTGAATCATATTATTTTTTACTTTCCATTTATTATAAATTTGAGGAAAGAAATTTTTTATTATAATTTGATAAGAAATAGTTTGAATTAAATTGAAAAAAAAGAATCATCTCATTATTATAATTAAACGAATTTTTTTATATAATATTATGATATTGGAAATTTTAAAAAAAATTATGTGAGTACAAGTCTCTTATTAATATCAAATTTTAAAAAATATAAAACAATATTATTCATCGAAAAACCCGAAATGCGGAAAAAACGAGTGCGAAAACATGGGCGCGAAAATGGGCGGGGTAAATTAATAAAAGTTTGCCAAATTTCAATAACTAATGTGGGCCCTCATTTAATATTGTGATCTTAGTTTCTAAAACA